>JAODAL010024695.1:0-60064 GCA_025379985.1 Phyllomedusa bahiana | reverse complement strand
GAAAGTGCCTGGAGTAATTTATGTAATCGATTATATGTCTGCGAGCTGTGTACAGGGGTATCCCCCACTGTAGGTACGTATGTCGGTAATATTAGTTGTAGTATAATGGTTTGCATTCCGTAATGGTCAGTTTCTATTATTCAGTCACTATGTGCTGGTGATATGTGCTCATGGTATGACAGTATTATTCGGTCACTATGTGGTCACGGTGTCGCAGTATTTGGTCACTATGTGTTGGTGATATGTGGTCACAGTGTCGCAGTATTTGGTCACTATGTGCTGGTGATATGTGCTGGTGACATGTGGTCATGGTGTGGTGGTATTCGGTCACTATGTGCTGGTGATATGTGGTCTTATTAGGACATTGGTACTATTAGCCTGGGATTCTGGTTGGTGTAGCGGTGTTATTTGGTAACTGTTTGACTATTATTTAGTAGTTTTATACGTAGCACATTGTGGTAAAGCTTGTTGTATATTTTAGATTTGGTTGATGGTGATCCACTGTGTTGCATCGTGCCACATTGTTACCAGGGGGGGCGAAATTTCTTCACCTCGCCCTGAGTGCAATTTAGCCTAGGAACGGCCCTGCTGGGACCTACAGTGCTTAGCATTTTTAGTAGGGTCCACAATGATTTTTCTGCTGGGACCTGAGGTGCTTAGCATTTTTAGCAGGGTCCCCAATGGTTTTTCTTCCGGGACCTAAGGTGCTTAGCATTTTTGGCAGGGTCCCTACTGTTTTTTTTTACCCGGACCTGAGATGCTTAGCATTTTTACCATACCTCTCAACTGTCCTGATTTGAACAGGACAGTCCTGATATTAAGACTGTGTCCCGCAGTCCCATACAAGCTGCACTATGTCCCGATATCTGCAAAGAGCTGAGAGCAGTGTGAGTCCCCCCATTCTCTGACTCCCCTCAGCCACGGCGCCCGCCACTCTGACTCCCCTCAGTCATTGTCTCTCTCCCCCTCTTACTCCTCCAGTCACCGTCTATCCTCCTCTAACTTTTTCAGTCACTGTTTCCCCCCTTTGACCTCCCCAATCATTGTCTCTCCCCCACTCTGGACCCCAAGTCACTGTTCCCACAGTCACTGTTTTCTCACCTTTGACTCCCCCATTCACTGTCTCCCTCCAACCCCTCCTGTCACTGTCTGAGCCCCCAGGCACCGTCTTTCCGCCTCTGACTCTTCCAGTCACTTTCTCCTCCTCTTTGACTCTTCCAGTCATTGTCTCCCCCCTGTCCCGGCCATTCATTGTCTCACTCCTCTGACCCCTCTAGTCACTGTCTCCCCTCGACCCCTACAGTCACTGTCTCCCCACCATGCCCTTCCAGTCACTGTCTACCCCTCTGACTCCTCCAGTCACTGGCTTCCCCCCTCTGAACTCTCCAGTCATGGTCTCTGTGCCCTCCCTCACCATATTATCTGCAGACTGTATATTACCTCCTTACAGTGACCATGTAGTAGTAGATACCAGTGTTTACAGTGCAGTTACATTTAGTGACTCATAGGTGATGTCTTGTCTGATGACTCATTCTCTTTCTCTTTTCTTCTCCGTCCAGTCCAGGCCACCATGATGACTTCTCCCGGCCACCACTCATCCCTGCAGAACTCACAACACAAACACATGAGACCCCTCACTCTTTTATCATCTTCCTAACTGTGCCCTCTCCTATGTACAAACTCCCCATCCATAGTGCCTCAAATGGTAATAATTACGCCCCTTGGTCAGGGGCGGGACAAGGCATTTTGGTGCCCTAGGCGAGTACAGCCAATTTCCCCCCCCCCTCGCTCCCCAAAAAATTGCACCCCCCACACTAATTCCTCTCGCCCTTGCGCCAGGTCCTGTCACTAAATTTTCTGCATATTCCACAAATCCCGTCCATTCCTCAGCAATCGCTGCACAATAAAAATCAGCGATGACAAATTTGCTTTTTCAAAATCGCTCACCTCCATATGACAGTGAAATACCCCTAAACAGTCACCAAAACATACACCTACACATGGAGCAAATATACCGGACGAACGATTGTTACTAAAAAACACTCCTACAAAACCAAGAACCAAAACTATTACTACTTAAGTATCAAATAATCCTGCCAGACCCTGACCAAACGCGACCCCCACATGTGACTATCAGCTGTACACAGGCTCTGAAGACATATACCACCGCCATACAGTGACCAGATAGTGGTAGATACTAGCTGTATGTAGGCTCTGCAGAAATATAAGTGATTACACTGCAGATACATTTAGTAACTGACCGGAGACGTCTTTTCTGATCAGCGTCGTTCACTTTCCTGTTTCTTCTCCATCCGGTTCACACCTTCATGCTGATTGCTCCCGGCCAATACTCGTCCCTGAGAATTTGGACACAAATATCTTAGAATTCTCACATTTCCAGTAACTCCTTAATTATAGGTATATAGGTCCCTGCAGTTAGACAGGTAGACAGGTATATATGCCCCCTAAGATAGGAAGCTATATAGGTCCCCATCAGTTAGGCAGGTATACAGATATGCCCTCTCAGTCAGGCATGTGTGTATATATATATATATATATATATATACATATATATATATATATATATCCTCAGTCAGGCAGGTATATAAATATAGGGGCAGTCAGGCAGTGATATAGAGATAGGGGCTCAGGCAGGTGTATATAGGGGCTCAGGCAAGTGTATATAGGGGCACACAGGCAGGCATATAGAGATAGGGGCTCAGGCAGGTGTATATAGGGGCTCAGGCAGGCATATAGATATAGGGGCTCAGGCATGGGGTATATAAGGCTCAGCTGGCATATAGGGGCTCAGGCGGCAATATGCTACTCTTGCGCCGCCGGGCCCCCTCCTGCAAAGGGGGGTGAAAGCGGCCGCAGCAGCCCGCTCACCCGCCCGAGTCTCGCTGTGCGGGGAGGAGGGAGGAGGGATCGTTCCCTCCTTCCTCCTCCCCCCTGTATACAGGTCAGCGGCGCAGGGGAAGTGACGAGCGGCTGCACTCAGTCCCCCTGCGCCGCTGAAGAGATCGTCAGGAGCTTGCCACGCTGCAGGAGCCTGGTCAGGTGAGTGTAATTTATTATTTTATTTTTATTAAATACATGGGGGGGCTCTACCTGGCTTTTTAAAGGGGCACATTTGGGTTTCTAAAGGGGGCATCTACCGGGCTACTAAGGGGGCACAGGGGCTACTAAAGGGGCATCTACCTGGCTACTAAAGGGGGCACAGTGGGCTACTAAGGGGGCACAGTGGCTACTAAAGGGGGCATCTACTGGCTACAACAGGGGGGCGCTACCTGGCTACTAAAGGGGCATCTACCTGGCTACTAAAGGGGGCACGTACTGGCTACTAAAGGGGGCACTCCCTGGCTTCTAAAGGGGGCACAGTGGCTACTAAAGGGGGCTTTCTACCGGGCTACAAAAAGGGGGCACAGTGGCTACTAAAGGGGGCATCTACCTGGCTAAAAAAGGGGGCACAGTGGCTACTAAACGGGCATCTACCTGGCTACTAAAGGGGTTACTACCTGGCTACAAAAGGGGGGCACTACCTGGCTACTAAAGGGGGCATCTACCTGGCTACTAAAGGGGGCAAGTACCTGGCTACTAAAGGGGGCAAGTACCTGGCTACTAAAGGGGGCACTACCTACCTGGCTACTAAAGGGGGCAACTACCTGACTACTAAAGGGGGCAACTACCTGGAGAACAGAGGTGGCATCTACCTGGCTACAGAGGGGGCATCTACCTGGCTACAAGGGGGAAATCTACCTGCCTGTAGGGGGAAACTACCTGGTTATGGGGGGCTACAAACTGGCTATAAGGGCATCTACCTGGCTTTCTTCCAAAGCCATTATGCGGGTGAGGCGGAGTGGGTGTGGCTTTTTGAAGGGGCGTGGCCATGCAAATTTTTGCCTCTTTAATCTCCTACTTTTCCATTTTCAAAAGTTGGCAACAAAGATGAAATTTATAAGGAGAGAAGCTGAGCTCTTTAATATATAGGATTCTATGATAGGGGGAGAGAAGCCTGAGCTCTGTGATATATAGGGTTATATGATAGAGGAGAGAAGCTGATCTCTTTGATATATAGGGTTATATGATAGAGGAGAGAAGCTGAGCTCTGTGATATATAGGGTTATATGATAGAGGGAGAGAAGCTGAGCTCTGTGATATATAATGTTATAGAGGAGAGAAGCTGAGCTCTCTGCTCTATAGTGCTATATGATCGTGTAGAGAAGCTTAGCTCTGTGAGACTTAGGGTTCAATGCACGAGGAGCGGATCTCGATGATATATAGGGTTATATGATTGAGGAGAGCAGCTGAGCTCTGTGATATATAGGGTTATATGATAGAGGGAGATGTCACGGACGCCCCTGCGACCACTGTCCCGGGTCGCAGGCGCGCCTGTGCTCCTACACCTAGCGGAGCCCCGTCCCGCACGTTGGGTTTGGGGTCCGCTCACCCCCCCCCCCCCCCCCCCCCCCCCGGGGGGGCCCGGGCGTTCACTTCCCCGGCCACGTTTCCTGCTAAAGCCCTGTCCCCTTTCCCCCGGGAATGTGGCTCCCCCCCCGGGGCCGCGCGTGCCGGCATTTTGAAATTTGAAGGGGCAGGCCCCTTTAATTTGGGTCTTTGCCGGGCATGCCCCTATTTAAGCCCGGGCCTTTTCCCTTCGGCCTTCCCCCGGATCCTTGGTGTATTTGTTGGGGGAAAGTTTTTCCCTTTAAATTGTTAGCCCGGGCCTATCCGTGAAACCAAACCCTCGAGAAAAATTTTTAAAACGACCACAAAAATTTCCCCCCCTTTCCTGCCTGCAACTTTACAAACCCAGACCCCGCCTGAAACTGCCTCCTGCCTGTCCCCGACATACGAGCCGGTTTGACGTTTCCCTTTCCTCCCCTTACCCTTGGCCGCCACCCCCCGGGGAAAGCCCAGCCAGGGGGAAGTACCGGGTTTAAAACCCCCCGTCGCAGCAAGCCCAACCCCCCTTTTTTGCGGGGGGGCTCTGGTGAATATGGGGGACTACATAGTTTCCCAAACCCCCTGGTGGGGGCTTACGCCATCGCCTTTTGGTTTGGCCATGGATCCACCAACGGGCCCCGTTGCAGGAGGGGAAGCTGAGGGGCTGTGATATATAGGGTTATATTTTTGGGGTAAAAACCCTGAGCTATGTGAATATCGGGTTATATGTTTGAGGAGGAAGCTGAGCCCCTTGATATTTTTGGGGGTTAAATGATAGGGAGAGAAGCTAACTTGTGAAACGAGTTTATGTTTGAGGAGAGAAGCTGAGCTTTTGTGGATATTTTGGGGGTTATAAATAGAGGAGAAAAGCGGGAGCTCTTTTGAATATAGGGTTATTGATAAGGGAGAAAAGCTGAGCTCTTTTGATATATGGGGTTATATGATAGAGAAGGAAGCTGAGCTTGGGGAATATTTTAAAAATTTTGGGGCCCGGAAAACGGGGGAAAATCCGCGGGGACCACCGCAAGCGGGGGGAATTTAAAGGGCCACGCCGGGGAAACGGAATCAAGAAACCCCGGGGGTTTTTTCACCAGAACCCTGCCGCAAAGGGGGTTGGACTTCCCGGGGGTTTGAGGCTACCAGGTCGCCCCCCTGACGTGATTGCTTGCGGTGGCGGCCGGGAAACGCTGGTAAAAGGGAAACCCAAAAGGGCGTAGCGGGGACGGGCCCAGAAGGTCAGGGCGGCAGCAGAGGTTCGTGGTCAGGGGGCCCACAGCCCGGTTTCGGGCAGGCGGCAAACAGAAAGGGTCGGTAAACGTAGCGGAAGGACTTGGTAAAAGGGAAATAAAGAAATACGGACTCTAGGACCCCAAACTCACTCTAAGCACACCAACAATCTGGCAACAGGTGCCGGGGGCGGAAACATTTTTTTTGGGGACCGGGGCCCCGGGCCCAATAAGCCAATTCCGGGACACGGGGCCCTTTAAATTGAAACCCAGCGATCGTTTCCCCCCCGGGGCAAGGGGGCGCGCAGGGCGCACGAGGGGCCGGGGAGGGACGAACCGTCGTTCACCGGAGGGGGGGCCAGGTAAGCGACCCGGCGAGGGAAGGGGGTGGGCCGTTTTTTTGGACCCGATCCCCGCGCCGGGGCCCTGGCGGGCCCGGGGAAAACGGCCTTTGGGGGGTTAGTGGCGCCCCGCGGCCGCCATGCCCCAGTACCCCCCCCCCCTTAGGTCTCCCCCCTCTTTTTTTTGAACCTAGCCGGGAGTTCGGGGGGACAGATTCCCTTTCCCGGGCTCCCCGAACGCCCCTCGGCCCGAACCCCTTCCACCCGATGAAAAGAACCCTTCCCCCTTTTCACTGCCCTTCTGCGCCAGCACCTCCTTGACCTAAAAGATTTTAAATCCGATTGGCCACAGGAAAAGGCGAGAAAATCCAGGGGAGAAGCGATTCAGCCCCACGGGCTTGAGGAGCGGACAGGGAAAGGCGTTGGGAAAACCCCAAAGGGGGGAAGGGCAAGGGAGTTTTGGTGGGAAAACCGGGTTAAGTGACGCATAACCAAAAAAGGGGCCCAAATTTTGGGGCCCAACTTGTACGGGGAATTTTTTAAAACGAATTTAAATCGGACGATTCCAAAACCCCTATCAAAAAAGGTTTTAAATTACGGGGGGGGTCTCCGGTCCCTATGGGGCCTAAACTTTAGTATGAGTGGAACCCTAAAGGCAGGGCCTGACGAGGGGAACCTCCCGAGGGGACTTAAAGGGTTCGTACTTGGGAAATCCACAGCGGGAACGTGACAAAAAAGGGCCCTAGGGGGAAAAAGGGGGGGGCGGGGATGAAACCCCAAAAAACCAATAAAAAAGGGGGGGGGCTTTGCAGACTCCGAGTTGGGGAATTGTATGAGAATTCCGCCCAGGGGGAAGGTCAGCCCAAAGTTATCCTCCCGGGGGCAGACACAAAATTTTCGCAGATAAGTCCCTTTAAGTTTTGGGTTGACCCTTCCACCTGCCCGTTGGCCCTGAGGGTGATACGCAGTTTAAAATTTCCACTGGCCCCGAAAACTAAAATAAACAGACCCCCCCAGAATTTAGATACAAACGGGCCCCCCTTTAAAAAGGGGTAAATTGCGAGGTGAGCCCATGAAACCGAAAGATTTGGTGGAAAAAAGGGGGCTGGGTTTTAGCTGGGGTGGGGGGGGTAACCCGGGAAAGGGGAAAATGAGCCTTTTTGGGAAAAACCTGTCAACCACCCCCCAAAAATTCCCCGTTTTTCCCCCGGTTTAGGCCGGCAGGCATGACAAAGTCCATAGCAATATGGGTCCAGGGGCTTCTCGGGCACGAGAGGGGCAAAATTAACCCGCGGTTTTGAGACAAGGGACCTTTTTAAAGGGCCCCAAGGGGCCCCAACGGGTAGAGACAAAGCCCCGAATTTTCTTCATGAGATTGGGCCACCAGTATTTTGGGAGATGATTGTGCGGACTTGTGAACCCCCAGGTTTGGCCCCATTTTTTGAAGAAAAGAATGTCCCCATTTAAGGATTCCGGCCAAAAAAGAAAGACGGGACGTGGGTTTCCTTCCCCGGGGGTTACCTGTTAAAAGATTCCCCCGGGAAAGAAGCAGCAAGAAGCCGTTCCGGGGGAAATTTAATGTGCGGGGGGGGGGTGGCTCCAGGACCACCGTATCAGAGGTTTCGGGGAGAGGGGGCGTTGCCAAAACTTTTTTTTTTCAGCCGGGGGGGAAATGGAAAGAGGAAATTGAAACGAGCGAAAAAAAAGCGCCCACCTGGCTTGTCGCGGATTCAAACGCGGGAAGATTGCGTTTTAGAAAAGGGTTCTTGTAAACCCGGGGTATATCCGATGGGGGGTGGAGAGCCCCTTCCAGCAGGTGAGGCCCCCAAATTTTCTTTGGGCCCCAATTTTTTACAAAAAAGTTCCCGGTCAAAAATGGTTTTAGTTGCGCTCGGCTGGGTGAAGGCTTGGAAAGAAAACCCCCAAGTTCGCAACTTTTTCCCCAGGAAAGGGCCCGAAGAAGAACGGCGCCGGGGGACCCAACTGGGGGCCCTCGACTTCTAAGTAAACGGGTTTTCTGGGGGGGCCGGACGAGAGAGGAAAAGGACGGAAAAACGGAAAGCGGCCCCCCCTTTCAGAGTTTTTAACCCCCTCTTTTAAACCCCGGGAGGCCAGGATTTTGGGGGCGGCACCCCCCTTGGGGGGAAAAAGGGTGCCCCCAGAGATTGGGGAACTGAGGAAAAAATTGGTATAAAAAGGGTTTGGGAAAGCCTACGAAGCGCTGAAGGCCCGAAGGCCCTGGGAGGCCCTTTTCAGGGCTGCTGGATTGGCGGGGGCCCCCTTAAGAAGGGCCCCCGACCTCCCCCGATTTTACCTAAAAAGGGCAGTGAGGGGGCGTTTGAAAAAGACACTTTCCCCCCGCTTGGGCATAAAGTTGGTGAAACCCGGAAAACGTCCCCGAAACACCCGGCGGATTGGGATGGGGGGTTTTCCCCGGTCCCGGAGAATAGAGAGAATAAGTCCAAAATAAACTATAACAAAAACGTATAGAAAGGGCCCCGGGAAAATCTCATTCCCCCAAAGTTTTGGAAAAAACCCGCCCCGGGGCGTTACAGAGATCCCAAATGGCCCTGACAAGTACCGAAATGGCCAAACACGGGTGTTTTAAAAGGCCCGTTTTTTCCCACCGTCACCCCCAAATTCCCAATGCGGAAAAAAGATTGTTTGGTCCCCGGGGATCCCAAATTTTGAAAAAAATTTTTGCGCCCCGTAGGCCCATCAAAAAGCTCCCCAGATTTAAAAAGGGCCCCCCGGGGGGACCCCGAATTTTTGACATTTTTTTTTGTTCAGGGCCCCGGTAATTTGATACAGGGCCCCGGGGGTCCCTTTTTTTCCCCGACGAAGAAGAATCCGGCTCCCGCAGATGAAGATGAAATTGCTAAAGAAGCCTTTGCGTAGGTTTTCTTGGATATAGTCGGTTCCCTTGCCTTTTTTCCCCGGGAAAGGAAAACGGGGGGAAACCCCCTGCCTTTGAGGAGGAAAGTACCGGGCTTTCGATCAATAGGGGCAATCGAAGGGCCCATGGGGGGCAAAAAGATTTTGGCCTGTTTTTTTGGGGGGGAAAAAATCAAACATAGTCCTTGGAAAAGGAAACAGGCAGACCTGGGAGAGGCTTTGAGGTTTTATAACGGCAATCTGAAGGACCGGGCGGACTGGCCCCCAAAGGAAACGGGGAGGGACAGGTGGCCCCCCAAAGAAGAAAAAACTCGCCTGTGTTCCAAATTTAGGGGCGGAGGGATCTCTTGCAACCAGGGGGGACCCAGGGGGATTTTCCCGAAGAGGATCGGGGGCATTCGAAAAACTTCATAGATTCCCGATGTTTAAAGCCCCCAATTTCAAATGAGGGGCGCAGTGCGAACCCCAATGGGATTTCCCTTTAGGCATTTTGCCACTGACGGGGGACAACGAAAAAAGGGTTTTGCAAGGGGGGGTCACTTTGGGAAACCGGGACTGGACAAACCCGTGATTGGGGAATGAAGTTAAACCCGCGGACCCCGAGTCCAGGAAGGCGGTGGTCTGGGAAGGGGCTGTCCCGGGGAGGGTTTCCCCAAAAGAAACCGAAATGGTCAAAAAGGGGGGGGAGGCCGCAATGACCCCCGGGGTTTCCTCTCCTACGCGCCCCAGGGGGCGGGGGTTTTTCCCGGGGGCACCGGGAAGGGCCCAATTTTAAATGGCCGGGAACCCCGGGCCCCAGTAGAAACCCCAACTTTCCTGAGACGGGCGCTTTTCGGGGCGTTTCCTCCTGGGGCGATGTTTCCCTTTCCACCTGCATGGGTTCGTCCTCAAGAACCGTTTGGGGGAGGAAGTTGGGGGGGGCGTTTTGGGAAAACAGGAGGTAAGCGAGGTAAAACCGGGGTTGGGGCGAGTGGCTAGCGTTGGAAAAGGGGGGGCTCCTGTTTGGGCTTTCGGCAAAAAAGGATAAACGATCCGGGGGCCAAAACCCAATCAAATTTTGTCCCAAAAAAGGTAGGCGGTCCCCGACCCGCGGGGCTCGTCCTTTTTTACGCCCGAGAGGGCCCTTTCCAGAAAGTAGCCACCCGAGCCCCTTTTTTTCAGTCTAACTCCGGGCTAGGGGCGGAAATGCACAGAGTAGTGTCCCAAGTGGAGTCGCCTGAAAGGGGGGAGCAGGCTGCGGCAGCTGAGGAAAGGGGACGACCGGTTCCTCAAAGAACGTTCGGAACCCCTGGAGGGGAAAGGGTTGAAAGGGTTGGGGTTAGGGATCTCCTCGGTCCCACAGCGGAGTGGCCCAGGCCAAGCTTGCCATTAGGGGCTAATAATGAAGGCGACTTTAGCCCCCCTCGTGGGAAATTGATTTTCCCACATCTCGATGTGTTTTTAGAACACTGATGATGAAACCTCTGCACTTTTTTGGGGGGCCCCCATCATAGCGAGCGGGGGGGCGGCAGATGCAGAGAAGGGGGCCCGGGGGCCAGAGCAGGGGGGGTTTGAGGGTGCAGGAGCAAAAGGTGCGTTGAGACGGCCGGCGGTCGCGGTGGAGGCAAGGCGGGCCCGTAGGGTTTTTGCATATTTGGCCCCCGAAAATGGTCGATGCGCCCGAATTTGTGGGCGACGGCCCCCCGTAACCCCGGGTTTTGGGCAGAGGTACCCTGGGGGAATCCATGGGCCCGATTGTAAATTTTGACGGTACGGTGGGTCCCTGGACCACCCGCAAGCGGGGGGGTAGTTAAGCCCCACGCCAGGGAAAAGGAATCCCAAGGGGCCCCCGGTTTTCATTTTGAAAACCCCCCGCAAAGGGGGGGAAAGGACTTTCCCGCGGGCGTGGGGTACCAGGTCGTTACCCCGACGGGGCTTTCTTGGGGGTGGCGGGCCCGGGGGACAGCATTGGTCAAAACGTAATCCAAAGGGGTTTGTCGGGGCAGGCAGAAGGTCAGGGATCGGCCCGAGGTTCGGGTCAGAACGGAAAAGGGGCGGTCAGGGCAGGCGGCAAAAAAGGGAAGGTCAGGGGGAAAAGTAGCGGAACGGACTGGGTACAAAGGATAAGCAATACGGACTTAGGACACTCCAAAAAATCACTCTAAGCACACCCAAAAATCTGGCAACAGGTGCCGGGGGGGGGGGAAAATTATATAGGACCAAAGGGCCCGGGCCCCAAAAAGCCAAAATTTCCCGGGGCACTGGCCCCTTTAAATTTAAAAACCCGCGATCGCGCGCTAGGGGGCCCTTTCGCCCGACGGCCAGCCGGACAGAAGGGCCCCCTTTTCCCCGGAAACGGGGCCCGGGGAAGGAGCCGGCAGGGGCCTAGTCCAAAAAAAATTTCGACTTTCTGCCACCCCCTTTTTGTTTTTGGGCCAAATGCTACCCTTTGGGAAAAGCAACTGAAAAACCCAAAACCCCCTCATCTGTTTTTACCCAAAATGCTTTTTGTTTACTGCAGAAACCCCCCTTTTTGATGAAAAAGAAGGGTTTTAAGACCTCAGGGAAATTTTCCTTTAAAAGGTCCATAAAAAATTTTTGGGTTTTTTTAACCCAACAATTTCCATTAAGCATAGTTTTCCATTTTTGAAAAAGAGCATCAGGGAGAGTTGCAAAAATGTACATGACCACGCACTATTTTTTGTTGAGCCCACCCAAAATTTACAAAAAGTTTAGGCCCCCCCTCCCACCCAACTGTTTTTAACCTCTGGGAAAAAGTAATTTGGGTTTTGATGTCACCATTTTTTCCTGGGGGGTTGGTTGGGGATTCAGCCTCCAGGAGAGCTGGGGATACTGCTTAAAATGTACCCGAACCGAAACCACCACCCCTACAACCAAAATTTCCCCCATACAGGGATTATATAGTGGTAGTTTCCATGTTCCCCAGGTTTTGCAGGTTTTTTAAGGGGGTTACAGTGCAGTTACATTAGGGACCCCACCGAAGATATCGCTAGACCCGGAGTTTTTTTTTTTCCCTTTTTTTTCTCCAGCCTTTCCCGCTGCCATGAATTTTTTTCCTGGGGGTTTCCCAAAATTGGCCCTGCAAAAAATTTTCCCACAAACATCTTAGAAAAATTTAATTTTTTTTTTAAGGGACTTCCCTTTCCCGTGGCCACCTCGTAAATACTCCAGGGGGTGATAGGGGGGTAAAAAATTTTTAGGGGGATAGGGGGAATGGAGTGATAAGTGGAGGTGGGGACTCGGAGTAATAAGGGGGGGAAGGTTTTGGGGGGGATAAGTGGGGGTTATAGGTTTAAGTGAGGGAACTAAGGTTTAATAGGGGAGAGGTTATGAGTTGATAGGTGGAAGTGGGTGGTAGGTGTGGGTTGTACTTTTTGTTGGCACTGGGTTGAATAACACTATGGTGGGAGAGAGTACAGAGCACAGCTTACAATCTTATTAGAGGGGCATAGGACCATCCCCCTAGAGATTATGCTGTGGCAGTGGTCTGCAACCCACACAATCAAATTTGTGAAAGGGTTTTAAATCCGTACCCTGAAAAAATCATTTATTTATTTTAGAATCCTAAAGTGGGAACTCCTTTTTAATAATTACAGTGGATGCCCCATGTTTAGATTCCCCATTTTAAAAAAAAAACATTTTTTAGAAAAAAAACGACGGGGGGGGTCCCCCCATTTTTCATAACCAGCCACGGCAAAACTGACAGATGCAGCCTGATACTATCAGAATGGGAAGGACCCTTGTTTCTTTTTTACTTCCTGTTCTAAAAAAAACCAAAAATTTCAGCTGCTCCAAAGGGGCCATCAAATTTAAAAAGTCCCCTTCTTATGGTTAGTGGGTTTTTTCCCCCCTATCCCTGGTTTTCTTTGGGGGTTTTCTGGGGGGAATAGTGAATGGGGTTAGTGCAAGTTTGGGGGAAAAAAGAAAAACTACTGGGGACACCAACCCAAAGCGGGGAAAATAATGAAAGGCATCTGTCAGGGCACCCCATTTCGAAAATTTTATGGAAAAAAAAAACATTTCACCACAAATTTCAAAAAAAACTTTTATTTAAAAAAAACAATTCCCCCACTTCAACCCCTCTTTTTAAACCCTTTTATTTTTAAAAAAAAAGATCCAACGAAAATCCCACCCCAAAACCGAAGTAAAACCAAATGGGGAACCTGTAAATAAACAAAAAAATTTCCTATAAGATATAGGCTGGATACCCTATCCAGATCTTGGGAAACTGGGTGAAAACCCCTTGTCCCCCCGGTAAATCCAGCCCTTTTCCCTGATAGGAAACTGGGTTTTCTCCATGATAGGAATACTGGGTTGGGTGGGTTTGTGTCCAAAAGCTTTTCCTGGGTGGGTTTAATAGGCTATTTTCCATAGGCAAAAACCCCTGAGTCTGTCCCCTGAAGCCTGTCTCCTGCCCCCTGTGACTGCCAGAGACAGACCGCAGGAAGCAGGAGACAGGGCAACTTCTACCCCATCTCTGGCGGTTGCAGGAAGCAGGCCATAGGTGGTAGAAGCTGCCCTCTGCAGTTTCTACTTGTCTTCTGCCCCCTGCAGTCTGTTTCTGTAGGTTTCACTGACCCTTCGGGGGGCCGGTAGGTGACCTCCATTTGCGGGAACCCTCCGGAAAATCCCGGCAAGCCGGCACTCCTCTCCCCACACTCAATACAAACACACGCGTCTCCCCGCACACTCAAATACACACTTTCACCCAACACACTCATATACACACTCAAACACCACCCCTGTACACTCATATAGACCCTCACATCACTCCCCCGCACACTCATATACACACACCCCTCCCCCGCACACTCATATACATACTCACAACCATCCCCTGCACACTCAAATACAAACACACACCCCTCCCCCCCAAACAACCCCCGGTAATGTACTCACCTGTCCTGTGTGCTGGCAGCCTGGATCTCTACACTGCTCTGCTGGAGAAAGGGGGAGGAGCTCTGCAGACCCAGAGCAGCCATGCCCCCCTCCTCCCAGCAATGCATTGAGGTCTGTAACTCTGATAGCTGCCTATGTATGAGTTATCAGAGCATCGGTGCCGGCGCTGCCGTTAGTGGCTTCAGGGCACTGTCTCTTGACGCTGTCCTGCTGGCGCTTGTAATACAAAGAAACTCCAGCAGCTGTTTAGCCATTGGAGGTTTCACCAAAACTTCCGGGGCGAGAGGGGACCCTCATTGGCCGGGCCCTCCCGTCAAACCCAGGAGGGTTGGCAAGTCTGCAGGAACTGCTTATCTGTGGCATGTCTATCACAATCACAGCTTTTACATGTAATGTTCTTGATGCATTTTTTCCCCATTAAGGTCACATTATCACACACTGCAGCAGATTATAGCCCTGAGCTTCAGTGAGTGACTATTATTTATATTTCCTAGAAACTAACATATAACATTTGGTTACTGAGATGAAATACTGCAACATGCCAAAAATAAGGAAAATTGCCATTTGTTTACTTGGCCTTGAAGGGATTCCGATGCTTTTAATCAGGGTTAACCATCCCCTTCAGTTCCTGCTTGTAAAAAAGAAAACATTCAGTGTTATATTAAAGAAACACTTTGGCGGAGAGACAAGTCTCATGCCAGCCCCCCTTGGTCCCTATCCATATCAACACTGTTAAAAAGTATATACACAGGCCGGGAGAGCATGAAGGGCTTACTTGGGACACTGATCAGCACCTCTGTTTCTTCATTAGAAGCAGACTCTGTGTTAATAAGTTTAATAGAACATTACGGCAGCTAGTCTCTCCCTTCTGGAAATATTAGTTTATATTTGTAGTTTAGGACTATTGCTATGACTCATTTACACAGACACGGCAGCTTATTCTAAAAATACAACATTTGTTTTTCTCCCAGGTTATAAATTCTTTATTCAAAATGTTTGTTTTTATGGCCAAGAAATGAATAATAATTTAAATCCAAGGCAAATTAAATGAATGATTTTTAGATCTGGTGGCTTCCATCATTGGGGACTTGGATTTATGTTGAAGTAATAGATTATATTGTGGCATTTAGTTTTAGATAATGGAAAGAGCAAACAACAATAAAGTACATATAGTGATCCTAATAGAAAAGCAGAATGTCTGTAATCAGGTTTGTCCCCGTTTCGGTACATACACAAATTACGTCAATTCATATGAAGCCAGCTTTTGAGATAATCATAAATATAAGTCACAAGGAAAGGAAATAGATAAAGTAAGAATATTTTGTCATGGCCGGGTTTATGTTGTCTTTTACCTATATGATATCAGGGTCAAAACTGATGACATGGGAAAACAAGACAAGTTGATTCCCAATTTAGATACAATTTTTGTCTCGAAATGTAGTTTTCTGATAGGTATTTTAATTTTCTAAGATGGCTCAAAAAAAACGACCACCTGTGTCTGTTGGTGAAATCAAAGACCCTCGGAGGAGCACCCTTGGAGCAGGTACAAGGGCATCCATGTCACTTTCGCTGGGTAATCCTTAGGAATTACCTGGCACTTCTGCGCTTTTTTATTGTGATTTATGTCAATTTGTGTCTTCTAGATCTACCTGTGTTCTGCATGTGGGCTTACATCCTAGTAATTTATAATATAAATTGATGAAATTATATCAGTGCTATTGCTTGTACCTGCCAATTCCTAATTATATTATATGTTCTGCTGCCTGGAGAACAAACTGGCAAGAGTAATTAACGTCTGCTGTACTACCCTTATAAAGAAAAGAAGCACGTATCAAGCAATATCAGCACTGGTCTGTTCTGAATTAATTTAGAGGTTTGGTCTGGGGTCTTATCTAGTTTTTCCACTAACACATAATAAATCTTAATGTAAAAAGTTCTACAAAGTCCCCATAACATTAACAAGATGATATATTTACTGTTCAAATCCAACCTCTTTGGCCGTGTTCACACGGCTCATTCCCAACGGATTTGTGAGCCGTATTGAGCTCACAAATCCGCCGTGAATAAGGGGCGGGACGGGGACGGGGCCGGAGCACAGCGGGGGCGCCGCTTCCCGGCCCCATAGACTTGCATTATCCACGGCGTGTATTGCGCCTGGATAATGTGCATGTCACTTTCTCGAGCGACGGAATCTATGAGAGCAGTGGATTACCGTAATGACAGGGACGGATTGGCGCCGTACTGCAGCGCAAATCCGGCGCAGAGTACGGCGCCAATCCGTGCCCAAATAAGCTGTGTGAACGAGGCCTTTCTGATAGCAGACCAAGGTACTGTGTGTGGCCCATCACTAAGGGCATGTTCACATGGCTGATTTGGACGCTGTGTTTCGGTGCTTTTTTGGCACAATTTCTGCACCCAAAACAGCTTCCAAAATGCCTAAAAAACGCCCCCCAGTTCATGTTCAATGATTCCTATGGAAAACTGCATCATAGTTCACATTATGCGGCTTTTCCGTGTTTTCCGCACTTTTTTCAGCGCTGTTTTTCCAGACTGAAAAAGAGTCATATCAAGTCTTGAGGCATTTTACATGAGAAAAATGCCCATAGGAATCAATGGGGTCGGATTTTTTACGTGGAAACGCCTCACGCCTGAGGTGTTAGTGTGCCAAAAATCTGCTCCAGCACAAGCTGGATTTGAACACCTCTCCCATAGACATGAATGGGAGTTCTAATTCCAGCAAAGCATCGCTGCTTTGCTAAACTCGGAACTCCCATTCATGTGTATGGGAAAGCCACAACACACACCTTGTTACAGACCGTACTCTGCTGTTCCTGAATGTCCAGGGTTTTCAGGATCCCCTTGGTGCTGGGTTTATCCCTAAGCACCATGTCCCCTCAGAGCAGCTCTGGGGTGTTGTGGTTGTAGCCAGGGCCGTCTTAACTGCTTTATGGGCCCCCGGGCAGAGCTGTGCACTGGGCCCCCCCTCCAACAAAACCACCCACAGGAACATCCAGCGTCATTTCCTTGTCGGAACTGTTTACAATCACGGAATTGCTGACGAGGAAACGGCGCTGTTCTGGCGCTGACACTTAGTAAAACATGTAAATAATTAACAGACTGAGTTCACACAGCGTATAGCATCACACACAGTTACATGGCCCTGTACGCCTGCTGTTGAAAGTACGCACTGGCCAGCGCTTACTTCGCACAACGCTCCAGCCAGGCCTACAATCAACTTAACTTTCCCACAGTAAGCACCAGGGAATATGCTGTGAAATTAGAGCACTAGGGGCCACATGAAAACTGTATAGATCTAAAACTCGCTTTGTCGCCCATAACAACCAATCAGAGTTCCCATTTGATATAGTGCTCTGGAAAAATTAAAGGGGAAATCTGAGTAGTTGTTATGGACAACAAAGAAACCTTTAGATCTAGACAGTTTTCATGTGGCCCTTGGTGATTGCTATGATATTACTGTATTTGCAGGGCGTACTTTGGGCGCATTGCAGTGGAATTACGCCCCAAAGTATGCCCTGCAAATATGGTGTGTGAACATACCCGCAACACTGATTTGAAATTTGTGTCTGTAAGCACATGCACCATATTGTCCATTGTTTTCAATGGGAATATGTACCACAGGTCACGATATGAACTGTGGCATGTATTCAGATTGAAAACAAAGGGACAGGGTAGGTACCTATTTGATGCGTATTTAGAGTGACATGTATGATTATTTTTTTGCATGCATTTGTTGCATGGAATGCGTCTGAATCTATGAACCTGTTCTACTGTGGGTCATAGATTTAGAGCTTTCTAGCTACAAAGAGACACTTCTGGCTCAGGGAAACCCCTTGTAAAGGTCTCTCCCTGTTCCAGCTGTACTGCGCCTGGAAATGTGCAGCTTCGTACGGTTGTAGTAAGACGCCTCCAGCGCACCCCCAAAATCTGGCGCGGGTGCTTTGTTTTGGGCCTGATTCATGCCTGTGGCAGGATTAATAATAGTGTGAACAGGGCTGCGCCAGTTTTCGGACTGAAACGACGCCAGACTTCAGGCACAGCCCCATTCTTTACATGTCGCCTTGGGCATAAAGGGCGACATGTATAAACGGGGCTGCACCAGATATCTGGTGTCTTTGCAGCCCGATATCAGGCACAGTACCGTTCATATATTTTGAAATCTCCTGCATGTCACTCCAGGGTACATTACATCGTGCCTGTGGCTCTTTGTAATGCGCCAGATCTCGGGGGACGTGTGGGAGGTGGGGCGCACTAGAACCGTAACGAAGCTACATATTTATAGCTTCAGTACGGCATTTCTAGGCACATTACAGCTGGAACAGGTAGAGCACTTTACAAGTGGTTTACCCGAGCCAGAAATGGCGCCCCAGCGCTGGAATGCGCCTGATTAATGACCCGTTGTAGAACAGGTTCATACATCAGGTGCGTTCTAGCCTATTTTTAGGCGCATGAAATTTGGCATTCGCATGCCAAATTTCATGCATGTTGCCCAAAATGTGCATTTTACACAGCCATACAAAATACAGCCATACATTCACCTACACTCACACACATTTACACACAAATATGCACACACTCACACAGACACACTGAGTCTAACCTGTACACTCCAGGGGGGGTCAGGACACGAAGATTTGCTTGTAGCCTTGTGCCGATAATATCAGCAGCTGCTGCACAGGAAAGTGCACGCACAGGAGGCACAGCACCAATGAAGGGACGGCCCTGGCTGCCTGCTGTGAGCTGCTTATCTCCTCTCCGGCCCGTGCTGTCAGTGTGTCCCCTCCCCCTGCTCCTTGACCCAACACACAGGAGGGGGCACAGCACGGACTGAGGATGAGGAGCTGCCTGCTGAGCGATGCTTATCTCCTCTCCGGCTGTGCTGTCAGTGCGCCCCCTCCCCCTGCTCCTTGACCCGACACACAGCCGGAGCAGGCTGAATAGGAAGGCACTTCGCCCTGTAATGAGTGAAGTGCAGGCAGGGACCGCGGGGCACAGACAGGGGAAGATCAGTAATGCTGGCTGTATTCATTCACTGGGCAGAGCAGGCAGCCGCCCGGACGGGCCCCTTGTGTCTGTGGGGCCCCCCGGGCAGTGGCCTACCGTGCCCAATGGGAAAGACGGCCCTGGTTGTAGCTATTCCCCAGATGGCAGAGCTGGAAGCAGCAAGGATTCTTTCCAGACATTAGCGGGCTTCAGGTCCAGGTGCACCACTCCACTGCGGTGTAGGAAGCACAGTCTGTCAGCGAAGTGCAGAGCATAACACAATCATAGCCCAAGCAGCATTCCTTCAGTGGGGAGCTTCTGTTGTAGATGCGCTGGTGGATGGTGCTGCTGCCAACGTACTGATGACGGCACGCCTTCATTAACAAGTAGAATAACAATTGGGTTGGGGCAGGGTTAGGGTTGTTGGCAGGGTTAGCATTGGGGATTAGTTAATATTATATATATATATATATTATTATATATATATATATATATATATTTTATATATATATATATATATATATATATATATATATTGTGACAGGGCAACTACAGGTAGTTACCTATTTCTGCCACTAGGTGGAGTTATAACCGACTTCTCTATGCAACATGCCACCAAGGATACCTGGCCTTGGTGGGATAAGAGCCAGCCGCACGTATTGTCAGCCTCACTAAGTGGTTGGTAATGGGGTAGTATTAGTGTGGCTTTTCAGCCGTTCCTGGGTCGGCTCTTATTGGGAGTAGACAATGTGTCGGGTGGGCGTCTACTCCGCATGGTCCAGGCAAGGATTTGGATAGGGCTCGGGTTTCCTATAAAATGTCTGGGCCTTCAGGTATACAGGGGGTGTGGTTCGTTTCCTGGAAGTGGAGCGGCGAAGAGCTGAGGAGAGGCTCTTATCCCAGAGGCTTGAGGCCAGCAGGTGGCTGACCTCTGAAAGCCTAAACCAGTGGAGACTGGTTAAATGGACTATGTCTGACTGGACATTAGGTCCAGACCCTATGTAGAGAGGGAGGCTACATGTGTAGTGAGTGGCCAGACGGCCAGGGTTTTGTTTACCTGTTTTCTGTACGTGTGCTGTGCTCAAGAAATAAAGCTGGTGGAGGCCAGACTGAAAGAATCCCGGTGTCCAAGTGCCCTGTGTGAAAGTGCCAACCGTTCTACAAAAGGACGGCGGTCCAAGAGCGGAATATCCCCTGGGACGACCCAATATGGCGGCCGGAGGCATGTGAGTTGTCACAATTGGTGGAGGATGCCGTGGGCATAAGGCACAAGACGTGGTGCCTGAAGTGGCGTTTGTGAATCCTGCAAGGGGTTGGGGCGCTTTATTTAAAGGGGGGGGCCAAAATTTGTGAAGAGTTTTGTTAAAAGTAAAGGGGGACCCCGAAACCAGATTTGATTGCTGTAGTAAAAGGGACTGTACTGATTTTTTTTTTTCCCCTTTCCCTGCCAGGGGAAAAGCCCGGGCACTTTGGGGAAAATGATGCGGGGAAAAGGACATGGTGGCCTACCTTGGGGCCTTTAAAAACGGTTTGCTGTTCCCCAGAGACTCCCAGAGACAAGTGGGTGGGGATGCCCTTGGGGCCGTGTCTTTTGGGAAAAAACCCCAGAAAAGCTTATTGTGGCTTGCCCCTTGGGGGAAACCAGTTACCCCCAAAGTAAAAGTTTGGATTCTGGTGGTGAGGGGGTTTAAAATTTAAAACGAAAAAGGCCCGATGGGTATCCCTCGCCCAAGGAGTTACCTCCGGAATGGTTGGGGCGGACAGAGGTTCTTTAAAGAGGGCCCGTTCCCCAATGGCATCCGGCCTCTCGACGGAGAGAAAGCTGTGAGGTCCACCAAAGGAGGTCCCAGCAAAAAACCCGGGGAGTTGTGGGGGGGGCATCCCATTTAAGGGTTTGGATTGGACTGTCGGCAGGGGGGTCCCAGGTGCCCCCCGGAATTCTTACCCTTTCTGAAGCCCCGGGACCTGGTGGGGGTCAGACTGGGGGCAATACTTTTTGTGGGGTCGGGGGGACTGGGGGGTCTTTCTGCTTCGGGGTTTGTGAAAAAGTTGCGGTGGAGTTAATCCTGGGCTTGATTTCCATATTTCGGGCCCTTTTGGGGGGGATGCAAGCGGGCCGGCAAGAGGTGTTTTTTTGGGGAAAAAGGAGCCCCCTAAAAAATTTGGGTGTCCCCCAGAACTTTTGGCAAGGGGGCGGAAAATATTTGATCTTGAAAATTTCTTCTGGCTTTATTTTGGGGGAAATTCTCTGAAAGGGTGTTTTTTTGAAAAAGGGCAATAGGGGTTTTAAAGGGGGCCCGGGAAAAGGGAGCTCTTTTCCCACTCCCCCTGAGAGGGGAGGGAAAGCGGGGTTTCCCAGAGTCAGTTCCCCACTAACGACCAAGGATGTGTGTTTAGTGGTGAATTTTAAACATGGGAAAAGGGGTTTCCCCACTCCCGTTCGGGTGGATTACTGCGGGTTGCCAGTAGCAACCCAGGTTCCCTCTGTATTCCAAAGGAAAAACTCATGAGTAGGGAGTGCCAGGCGCTGGGGTGTGAGGTGTCTGGGGTCCAGTCGAAATTTGTGTATCCCCTTGCCCCCGGCACACTGTGTGTATGGGATGTTTCGTCCCAATTTGGGAGGTCCTTCCCCAGTGGTTATGGTTTGGAAATTTCCCCAATGTGTGCGGGTGCAGTATGCGGGGGATTGTTTAACCCAACCCTGAGGTTGTGCTATCAATACAGTTCCTGCAAAAATTTAATGGGGTTGCCCTAGCAACAAGTTGCCTCTCGATCTCCTGTTGTGGGAATCGGGGAATATGGGGTGCGCTACAGTGGGGTGTGATGTTTCCGGTGACCAGTTCAAAAAGGTGTCTACCAGTAACCCCCAGCAAAAATGTGAAATGGTAGTACCCCTTTGAAGTGGGCAGGTAATGCGGGCCAGGGAAGGATAGCCCCCGTTCTGTGGATGCTGTTGTTCCCCGAGAGGAGACTTAAGGTTTTTAGTGTGCAGCCTGCAAGGGAAATGGAGAATCCCGCGAATTTAAATTTCCCCTCCTACCCTTTTTTTGAGGGGACCAGGTAATTTAGGGTGTGTTTCCTTTTGAGGGTTTGGCCCGCAGTTTGTTCTGCCTCCCCCCCCCTTTTGGGGGTTGGGGTCCCAGAGGATCTTTCCCTACTTTAATGGGAACTCTGCAAAAAGTGTTGCCCGTTTGAGAAACAGCTTCCCAGGGGTTTTTTGCTCTGCTGTGTGCATGAGGGCTCTGCTTACCATGCATGAGGAGGGCTATGGTGTGAATGTGCTGGTTAGTTATTCCCGGGGGAAAAAAACCCCCTGTGAAGGTCTCAGTTGCAAGGTGGAAATGAATTTCTGTACTGTGTCAGTGCTGCAGGGGTACTGAAAGATGTGAAAGTTCCCAAAAGAGGGGCTGTTTACGTTTTAAAAAAAAGTGTGCCAAGGGAGATTCTGTGTGCGCCCCCAGAAGGGGGTTTAAATTTTTTTTGGGGGGGTGGGATCCAGGTGTGACACTTTTTGAGGGGGGAAAAGAAAAGAATGCTGTGACTTGTAGTCCCCTGTGAGAAAAATTTTCCAGTGTTGCTATATTTCCAAATTGCTTTTTACTGCAGGGGGCACAAAAAACTGCAGTGACAGAGAAGGGGTGAGCTGTAGACACCGTGAGGTGGGTGTTATGCTCAAAACCCCAGTGAAAGGGAGGGGGGGGATGTTTTAAATCCCCGATTTGGAAAAAAGGGGAGGAGGGTTTTAGGGAAAAAAGGGTAAATTTTCCTGGAAGGTATGGAGGAAAAAAAGTCAAGAGAGTTATGTCCTGTCTGTGGGAGGCTTTATGTTGGGGGCTTTGTCCAGGGCCCGGTTTTCTGATTGGGCCCCCACTGGTGTTGAGAAGGTGACTGAATTTTCAAAAGTAACAAGCCAGTTTGGTTTTAGTTGGAGACCCGAAAGGGGGTTAGGGCTGGTGTTTCCCTTTATGGGAGCAAGATTTTAGGGGAATTTTTCCAGAAGAAACTGAGATTCTCCCCTTTGGGGATGGCTGTAGGGGATAGGAAGGGAAAAAAATCTCCACACATTGCTTCCAAAGGGTTGGGTGCTAAATTTGGGGCAGGTGAAAATGTGACAGGGGAAGGGGTCATCTGAGATTGGCAAAGGGCCCGGTTGCAAAAGGCCGGGGCACAGTTTTTGGCCCCGGGAGTGCAATATAGGCCCCTAAAATGGCCCACAGTCAAAAACCTGTGACAGGGTGAAGCTCATGTGAGTTTCCAGCGACCCCTGTAAGGGCCCGGGAAAGGGTATTGAAAGGAAAAAAAAAGGAAACAGGCCAAAAGAAGGTGGTTTTCCCACTGCTGTTAAATCCCGGGGATGGAGGGGACGAGGCGTCCTCAAAACCCTTTGAAAAATACCCGGGGAAGGAGGCTGAGGTCATGGCAGGGCTTTCCTTGATGTTTAGATTGGGCTGTAATAACCGTGGGCCCCTGACCTACAGGTTAAGGGTGGACAAAGGGACATTTTGCCCAAATCGTTTAAAGCAGTGGAGGGTTTTCATCACTGAGGAGGTCAGTGAGGGAGACCCGAGTCCCCCTTAGGAACCAACTGGGCTGCCCCGGAGGCCCAAAAGGGGTTTGCTTCAGGGGTGAAAAGGGAAAATTTTAAGGGTGTTTTTATCCTAAGGGGACGAAGATGGTAAAGGGGGGACCAAAAGGGCTGGTGAGGAAGAGAAGTTTTTGGGCTATTTTTTATCCTGCAGGGCCAAAAAGGGAGTAGGTTTGGGCTCAGGTGCGCCCCCTTTAGGCTCTGGTGGGGGGGTAAAATTTAGAGGGGGGGGGTGTCTTACTGCTTCCTGTGTGCTGGTGGTTGTGGGGGGCTAAACCAGGGGCCTTTTTTCCTTTTTTAGGGGGACCCCAAAATTTGTGAAGGGCACTGCCCCGTGGGCACAAAGCCAAAATACCCCGGTTTTGGGAGGGAAGGTATAAGGTTTATTTGTGCCCGGTTCTTGGAGTTATCGGGGTAATCCTGTGAATGTCAGCAAGTGGGCTGAAGGTGGGGGACATCCCTTTCAGGGAGAGGGTTTTTATACGTCGTGCCACCAGTAGTAAGTGGGAGTTTAAAGGCTGTGGCCAAATTATGAGATGAGCGCATGGTTTTGAGGGCCATGGCTGAGTGTTTTTTTGGGAAAATTTTGTCTCTGCCCTGTGATGTTGCGGGGATTTTGCCCCTAGCTACAGGTATCAAGGAGGAAAAAAAAAATGGGGGAAATTGTTTGGATGCCCTCGGGAATGCGGGCCCCAAACCCCAAAAAAAATCAGGATGAAATGTTTGAGTTATGGAAACAGGGGGGGGGAAAAGGGGGTTTTTCCTGGGGGAAAAGGGGGCGTTTTCCCCAAAGAAAAAAGCAAGTGCAAAAAAATGCTTTGTGAGTCAGTTTCCCCCTCTGTTGGAGTTTTGACCCCCTGGGGGAAAGGGTTTGTTTTGGGGTTTAAAAAAAGACCTAGGGCCTTTTTCAGGGGGGAAGGGTTTTGGGGACAGGGAAAATTTCCAGGTATTTTAACCTATTTCTGTCACTAGGGGGGAAGTTTTTAACCCAGTTCTTTTTGCAACTTTTGCCCCCCAAAAGGTATCCCCGGCCCCTTGGTCGGATAAAAGCCAGCCGAAATGTATTGTCAGCCTCACTAAGGGGTTGGCAAGGGGGAAAAAGGAAAATTAGTGGGGGCTTTTCAACCGTTCTTTTGGGTCGGCCCCCTTTTTTGGGGAAAAAAAAAAAGGTTTTGGGTGGGGAATACTCCCCTTGGTAAAAACCCCCAAGGAATTTGGATGGGCCCCCCGGTTTTTCCTAAAAAAAAAGGCCTTGGGGGCCTTTTCAGGTATAAAAGGGGGTGTTTTTCGTTTTCCTGGAAGGGGGAGGGGGACTGAGAGCTGAGGAGAGGCCTCTTAACCCCAGGCTTGAGGCCACCCAGGTGGGGGACCTCTAAAAACCTAAAACCAGTGGGGGTCCTGGTAAAAAACGGACAAAGGGTCTGATTGGACATTACTCCGACCCTATGTAGGAGGGACGTTTCTTTTGAAATGAGTGGCCAACGGCCGGGGTTTTTTTTTACCCTGTTTTCTGTAAACGTGTGCGTGCTAAAGAAAAAAAGCGGGTTTGGAGCCCCAAAATAAAAGGGAAACCGGGTTTGCCCAAAAGTGCCCTGTGTAAAAAATTTCCAAACCTTTAAAAACCAAAAAGGACGGCGGTCCAAGAGCGGAAAATACCCCCTGGGGACAAACCCAATATGGGGCGGGAAAGGCATGTGAGTTGTCACAATATATAAATATATATAAAAAATATAGTTTAATCCCCCAATCCTAAAATAAAATTTGTGTAAATATATATAAAAATATATTTATAAAATATATATTATATATATCCCACACAATATATTTACATTGGGTATAAAACAAGATATAAAAACCATTTTATAAAAATTTATATAAATATATAAAAAATTAAAATTATATATAAAATATATATTTATAAAAATATAAAAAAAAATTTATGTTATTTTTATTATGATCTGAGTGTTTTATTAAAAAAAAAGGGGGCACCCAAAATTTCCCTGGAAACCATCTTATACAAAAAACCCTTTCGTAAAAAATCCTTGTTAAAAAACTGCTGAAAATGGGGAAAGTTTTTCCCAGACGAGTTTTTTTGAAGTTTTGATATATGCTAAAAAAAAATTCATCTGCAAATAAAGGCCATGGGGAACTTTACCCTAAAACTAGTTTACTACTCCTGATGTGTAGGATACAAACCGATATTTACCAAACCTTTGGGTTGTGTTAATGAAGTGAGGTGAATGAAATCTTTCACCTATATTTTTATTCCTAATTAAAACTATACCCTGAAGGACACTTTTTTTCTAATTAGTATTTTCTGATTGCATATATTTTTTTATTTTATCTCGTAGAAATAATTATGCGGCAGCCATTTTGTCTTAGCTGTTACTGATCTGTTAATAGTAGTTTAGACATCTGCTTTACAGCAGCCAAATTAATGTCAAAATCCTCAGTCAGAAAATGACCTAGAGATTGTATGGGAGTGTTGTGGGCATGATCTGTGATGTGTAGAGGTCTCTGTGCAGAGAGTAAAGAATGATCTTTGTTCATCACCTTTTTGCCCAAAACAAAAAAAAAATTTAAAAAAAGGTAAAACCCTTTGCCAAAAAAAAAAAACGGAAAAATTTAGACAAAAAAATTCCTTTTTCAATAAGAAGATAAAAGAATTCCAACACAGGGATCTATTTCTGTTTTTAAACTTGACCAGTCCAAAAATTGACTTTTTAAGCAAAAAATAATTTTGCTGGGGTCACAATTTCAAAAGGGGCCCCTTAAAAATTTAAGGGCATCCCCCCCAAAGGCAAGGTTTTCCCCGGGGTTTTTTCTCCCGGGTTTGGGGTTTTTTTTAAAAACCGTTTAAAAAACCACCCAAAAAAAAATTTACCCACAATTTTTGCTCTATGCAAAACCTGTCAGCAGCCCCCCCATTTGCACAGGTTTTGCCGTGGGAAACGGTTTTCCCCGGGCCGGGCCTTTTTTCTGGGGGCAAAACTTTAGAAGCAAAATCTTCCGCCCGGGTTTTTCCCCGATGGAAGATGGGGGGCTTCTCTTTGGGGATGGGGGGGGGGCTGTTCTCCGCTCTTTCGGGGAGAAAAGCGCCCCCCCGGGGCCGGGTGGGGACGGGCGCAAAACAGGCCCAAATCCCGGGCCGGGGTATTTGTCCTGTCCCGTGTAAAACCGCCCTTAAGAAAAAAAACAAATATATTAAAAAAAATAGCACATTCATTTTCCCCAATCATGGTATGCGGGACTTTTAAAAAATGGGTTTCCCTTGCCCCACTGTTTTGCAATAATTCTTGGGTCGCAAAACAAATGTGCCCCTTATTAGAAAATGAAAACTTTTCCCAGGACAGTGCCCCAAAATTTTTAAAATGCAAAAATTTGGGCAAATGTTTGAATCCTGGGGCTGACAGGTAAAGTTCTAAATTTTTTTAAATCAGTTTTGAAGGGTCCCAGAATGTAGGGAACCCTTTTTCTTCTGAATTTCATTATGCAGGGCGTTTAACCCAAATTTACCAAAACGGCCCTCAGGCACCCCCTTTAAATTGTTGGCTGTTTAACTGTTTGAACCTAGGTTTGGGGGTTAAAATAATCTTTAAAGGTGTCAAATTTACTATAATGTGATGCCCCCAGAACCCACTAAAAAGTGTTTTTGTAGCCAGTACAACCAAAAAACTGGCCAGCTCCATTAAAAAAATTTCGCCCAAAATTTTTTTGTCTTGTCCCAGAAAATTTACCACAAATATCCATCCTCTGGGACCTCGGGTCCCAGGGAAATTTTTTTCACAGGGGTAAGGAATTGGGCCCACTAAACCCCCCCCCCGGGGTTGGTGGAGTGAAACCCCAAACAGTTTTCCGCTAAGTAAAAAACAATTGGGGTGTCAAGATTACTGGAGTACTGGGGGAAAATTCTTCTATAAACCCAAATTTTCTAAATATTTAATCCCCCCCTTAAAATATCAAGACCCAAAAATTTCTAGCAAAAGGGGCAATATAACTTTGACCAGATACCCCTATAAACCCTGCTTATGAAATTTTTTTTAAAGCAGATTTGGTTACTTATTTTAGTGTGGTTAAAAAAAAAAATTTACAGTTTTCCCCCTTTGAAGTTAACCCCAAGGGTTTTGGAAAAAAGTGGATAAAAGGGAAATTTTTAAGCTTTTTTTTCCCCTTTAACCAATGAAGATTTAATCATGAGGCAAAAACCCAACCCCCCTAAAGAAATATTTCATTTCTGATCCCAAAATAGAGCTACGTAAGTATCAATATTATTTAGTTGTAATTTTTTTCTAAGGTTATGTTCACATGACGAAAGGGGCGGGGGCGTGCAAAAATGCCCTGAAAGTAAAAATTTTGTCTTTCAGGAGCTCGCGCTAATGGGCGCGTACCCCACCCGGCGGGGCGGCGGGCCCCCGGCCGGCCCCATTGAAAATTCATTACTCGCGACTGGAGATGGGCGAATTGATTCTAAGAAGTAGAAATTTTTTTAGAATTTGGGAAAAACTTCAAATTTGGGGCGAAGTCGAAGTTTGGGGGGATTCGGGAACAAAAGCGTTTTTTTTGGTTGTAAAAGGGCCCTGCAGCAAAAGGCTTTAACATGGGGCAAAAACCCTTTGGGGGGGAAAAAGGGGGAAAATAGCCTGCATGACTTGTGCAGAGTGAAAACCCCAATCGGGAGACCGGCGGGATTTTTGTAAAGTAACCGCACCTATATAAGCCCGGGCGCATGCTGTTTCCCTTTCCAACCCTCTCACTGTCTGTGTAGGGAACTGCTTATGATATCTATACAAAATAACTCCTTTAATACAGGTTTTTGGGGAGTGTCCCAGCTTATCTCAGGGGACTGCTTCTTTTTACTTTCCCAAATTCTGATTTTGGGGGGTTTGGGAACGGGAAGTCCCAGTGTGCGCCCAATGCAGCTGCATATACTTTTTAAAGCTACCGGGCTAATTTCTTATCACGTTGAATATCCGGGGTTTTAAATCTAAGCCTTTCCGGGTTGTATTTCATTTAAAAGAAACAGCTTTTTTAAAAACCCAAATTTCCCCAAATTTTCATTTTTTTTGCCAAATTTTTTCGATCCGGGGGTTAAATTTAACTTTGGTTTTCAGCTTGTTTTTGGTCACTAAAGGGAAACTTTCCTTTTTCCACCCCCAAACCAATGAAGAAAATTTTTGCCTGTAGCATAAATTATCTAAAGGGTTTTAATTAAAAAGTTTTTTCTATTGTTGTTTTTTTCCGTAAAATATACCCCCGTTTTAACACGTACATAAGCGGTTAATTGTTGGCAGAAATATTTTTTTTGCCCCAATTTTAAACACCAAGGGTTAACTAAGTATTTTTTGGGGAATTTTGTACTTAGAAAAAGAAACTTTTTTTTTTCCACCGCCAAAAAAAAAAATTTTTGTCTTAGCATAATTAAAAACCAAAGGGAAATTTTAACCCTTTTTTGTGCTTCTTTTTTTCAGTAAAATAAAAATTTGTTTTTAAACGCACATACAAGAAAATTTTTTCCCGGGCCCATTTGTGGACCCAAAAATTTTTATATCCAAGGGTTCCCAAGCTTTTTGGGGTTCATTTGGAGTCAAATACGAGTGTGTATTTATCATATAAAAGAAAATCTTCTTTCAAACATGTTTACTTTTTAAAAGAAAAAACAGTATGTCAGACAGGGAGGGGGGCAGGCTCTAAAACCGGGCGGGGTGGCAGGGGCACAAACATTCCTTTGGGGGCAGCACAGAAGGGGCCCGTCGCAGCAGGGGGTAACCCGGGGGCCCAAAAAACGGGCCCGTTTCATCTAGGGGCCCGGGTTGACCCCTTCCCCAAATGGTTTTTTTAAATTTTTTTGACTGGGGGGTCACCAATTCCCCCCAAATAAACATTTTGAAAACCCCCCACCCAAGAGTCGGTGGGAACGTCAGACTCCCCCTTTTAGTTGGCAGGGCCCCCCGGAGGGGTCAGGGGGGCCCCAAAACCGGTCCTCCCCCGCCTCTGCCCACCCGGGTTTTCCCCCCACCCAGAGTTCTACTTTTGTGGTCTGGGCTCCCCCACTATATACGAGGAGAACAATTTGGGGGGGGGGCAGGTCACCCACAAATTTTGGCCCAAGCGAAGAAAGGGCCCCCAATACCCCCCTTTTTCCCTTCCCAGTAGGCGGAAAAGTGTAATTGGGGGGTGCATGGGAGGTCGGGTTGTGAGGGGCGGGCCTCTCATCCCAAAAGGACCGGTGATGGGGACAGCAGTAACGATGAAACCCCAAATCGTTGATGATGTAGCCAAACCCCCACTTTGGACCCGGGTGGGGGCAAGGGCTTCATCATGTCGGGAAAAGGGGGAGGATGTCACCCTTTGCGCGTCAGGCAGCGGCGCACCCAGAAAGGGTGGGTTTGGGCCGGAGCCCAGCAGGGTAGCAGCAGTGTGAGGCCCGGGAAAACCAAGCGGCCCGGGGTAAAAACCCCCTTCGCAGGTCCAAGAAAGTAAACGGCACAGGGGGTTTTGCGAGGCAAAGGGGGGTTAAGGGGGTTTGGGCACTCAAATGCGGAGCGGTTTTGGGGGGTAAAATCCGGGCTGGCGGTGTGGCAGTTCTTTGGGTAAGAAAAGGGGGTAGCCGAATTTTGGGTTTTGTAGAAATTTTTGGCAGAAAGTGAAGTGTGGCCAGGGAGGGTAAGTTTGGGACCCGGCCCTGCAACAACACATTCAGGGACCATCCGGGGGGCCTGGGGAAACCCTGGCCGAGGGGGTGGTGGTCCATCCCCGCCGGCCCCAGCAGCAGCCCCGTGGCACGCCCCTTTCCATTGCAGCCAGTCAAGGCCCCACCTCCTTTTGCAGAAGGGGGCTGTTTCTCTTTGCCACTTTTCTCGGTCCCGATGCCCCTCTGCCACCCCAGTTAAAGGGGCCCCCCTGGACTACTGGGGGAGCCCAAAATGGATGTTTTGGCCCCAACTTTACGAGTTTGGGGTGGAGACACTGTCCTGCCCGGGCCCGTATGTGGCAAACAGACGGGGTTTTTCAGGGGCGGCGGGGGGGCCTCGTTTTGGCCCAAGGAGAACCCGCTTGTCCCCGGGAAAAGTGGAAAGGACTGACCTTTTTCAAGATAAATTTCCGGGCCTGGATTAAACCGGATTTCCAAAACACCCCAAAAGCCTTAGGGGTCAGATTTCCTCGCCATGACGCCCACCCCGCAAATTTGGAAAAAAATTTATAGGGTTTAAACTACCTGCCTCAGCCACTTTTTTGATTTCCGGCCCCCCGCCCGATGCCACAATTTTGCTGCCAGTTTTCCATCTGCCACCAAACCCTCTTTTTCCAGGGACTTGGGATTTTTCCACCCCACCACACCCCTTTTCATTGTGCCCCCTCTCGGGCCCATGCTGGTGCGCCGTAACCCCCAATCTCTGTCCTTGTGCCCCTCTGTCCACTTTTGTTTTTTGGGCCCCTTCCCAGAAAGTCTTTTTGTGCCACTTCTGGGCCTCATGCTTTCTGCTGTGGCTGCTGCCCTGGGCCCCCACACCGTTGGGGCCATTGTGCCACCCCCCGGGGGGCCTACTCCCGTTTTTGCCCCCTCCAGAATTTCCTTGGCCACTGCCCCGACCTCAAGGTGCTGTGGCGCCCCCGCCCTCCCCACTCGTTTTAAATAATTTTGCAAACCCGGGCCCCTCAGCTTGTTTTTTTCCAAATTCCGCGCCATGACTTTAAACAGGGGACATTCCCGCTTTTAGTTTTTTTGGGCAGTTTTGCCCTCTTAAGTGCCCCCAGGGGAATTTTATTGTGAAGCGGGTTCTAAGAGGCCCGGGGCGGGAGTCATCGCCCTGTCATTTAAAAAAACAAAAAAAATTTTAAAGAAGACCAAACCCAAACTTCCCCCTTTCATTTTTAACATTTGGGAACCCCTTTTGCAGCACCCTGCAGGCTCTGTGCAGCCCAGAAATAGGTGTTTTTTAAAGCATTCGTCCCGAAAGCAAATTTTGGATGAAAAGGGTTTTTTTGGGGGAAAAAAAACCCGGGGAAAGTCGCTTTAATTTAAATTTTTTAAAAACCCCCATCCTACCGTGACAGTATTCCGGGCCCTAAAATAATTGAAAATTTTACTATCTCCCGCCTCCTAAAATTTCGAAACAAAATTGGGGAACGAAAGGGGAGAGGAGGGTAATCCATAGTTTTCTATGAGAACTATGGATTACCGTAATTTTTGGCGTTCATCCCGCCCCTATTAAAAGGCACAAATAAAGCCGCAAAAATTTCCCCCGAAAATTTCCCCGGTGGGAAAATACCCTAAGCCTTTCTTGAAATCCCTCAAAATGTAAAATGCTGTGATCATTCCTCAAATTCCTGTTCTAAAAAAGCTCTTTTCACAAAAGTACAGATGCCCTTAAAGGGGGGGACCTTTCCCAAAAAATTTCATCCCATGGGGCCCATGGAACTTTAGTGGTAACAGGGAAATTTCAATCTATTTGTGTGTCCCTTTAGTTTTTAAAATCTCATACTAACAAAAATTCCTCAATTTTATTGTACAATTTCAAACCTTGAAAAACCCCTAATGGAAACTTGATATAGTGCAATATACAAATATTAATTTTATCTGCGGGTTTTTGACCAGATCTTCAACAGAAGTTGTTTTCCCTTTCTGTAAAAGGCCCAAAAGACTATACTAGTAACTTCTCTCAAATTTGGGGGTTTTTGGGTGGCAAATTTTTTAAAACCGGTTTAAACAAAAGGGCCCGTTAAAAAAGGCATCAAAATTTTGGGAAAAAACAAAAGCCCAAAATAAAATTCAAAGGGGCTGGGGCCCCAAAAAGAAGCTATGGTTTCCTAGATAAGGGGGTTTTAAAAGGGTTGGGTAAATAGGGGGACGTGTAAACAGGTTTTTTGGCTCCCCTTTTTTTACCTAACATCGCCTTAAAATTAGGAGAAGCTTTTTTGGAAACCCTGTTTAAAAATCAATTTTTGATACTTTTTTCTTTGGTTTTTCCAAAGCTGCTGCACCGCCTTTGTTTGTGCGATTTTTCCCCCATGGGTCGTTTGGCGTGGGGAAAAGGTTTCCCCCTTTCCCTTGTCTGGAGCCGCTCACTACAAAACACACATGTAAATAGAAAGAAAAAAGGGCCCGAAAAAAAAGAGAAAACAAATCTTGCAAGCTCCCCTGGGGGTTATAAAATACATTTGCCTGGTTGGGTTTCCCAAAAAATTAAAGACTGGCGAGTTTCTTCGTTTTTATTACATTTTCCCCACTGTTTTTTTGGTTTGGTTCCAGTGTTTTGTGGCTGTCCCCGGGGAAAAAGCTGGTGAAACCCTTTCAAACTTTTCAAGCAGACGTTCCCTTTTCTTGCAATTTATTTTCCCTTACTTAAAATGTTTCATAAAAAAAAAGGGGAAGGGAAAAAAGATTTTTTTTTGCTTTCACACATGATACCACCTAATTTTTACTTTAATTGCCCCAAAAAGAGAGAGAGTTAATGGGTGCCCCTGGGGAAAAAAAGGGTTAAAGGGCCCTGGTTTTCCCAAATAATTTAGGCACAGAAGGGGGAAAAACGCTAAACCCAAAAATATAAAAAGTTGGGGCCAAACCCCACAATGTTAAAAAAAATGTGCAAAAAAATAACAAAAAAACTTGGGCCAAACCCGGGCAGCACAACAAAAAAATAAAAAAATGAACCAGTACTACTGCCCCTTTAGCACCAAACCCGGGGTCCACGTCCTTCTCACCCAGGAGTCCCCCTTTAGGGCCCAAAGTGACTAACACAAGCTTATCAATGGGGGTTTTCCCGGGGGTTTTTATGGGCCCTACATGCATGCCCCACCAATGCGGGTCAGTGATCAAACTCATGGTCAAGGTAAGCCTGAATGGACATTCCCTTGTAAGGGGAATGGTTTATGGACACCCCCGGGGCTTGGTGTCCCCTGGAACTAAATTGACGCATAAACTCCCTGACTTTTACATTAAGAAAAAGGAAAGGTATTTCCCCTTTGAAAATGGAAGACACTTATAATCCTCTACGCCCCGGTTTTCCCCAAATCCAGTCCTCAAGGCACACCAACAAAAGGGTTTTTTTTCCCGGATTCCCCCGAATTTTTCACTGACAATTTAAATTTATCACCTGTGCAATGCTAAGGAAAGCCAGAAAAACCCTGACCTGTTAGGGGCCTTTAGGGTAGGGTTGGAACCTTTTGCTCTATTCTATGTATCACAGGTTTTTATTCAAAATTGTTGTTCTTTTTGGGGCCCTTTTTGGCCCCCAGATTTGTGGGCAAAAAACTAAAGATTTTAAATAATATATATAAAGAAAATTTGAATACTAAGGGCTTTTTTTTTCCCTTTTGGTTTGGGGCCCCTGGAAAAAAAAGCAATGGGGGAGGGGAAGTAATCAGGGTCACTCTTTTTTTTCATTCCCCGTGAGGGCAGTGGACTTTTTTTGAAAAAATGGCCCCCTTTTTAAAAGGGGAAACTGTTTCCCCCATTTTTTACTCAATTTTAAAACAAGACCCCAATCCTATTTTTTTTCTTTTTAGCCCGTTTTTATTTTTTTGATTGAAGAATTTTGAATTCGTCCCCAAAATAAGTTGTGGGGGCAGCATTCCTTTCCTGCAAAAACCCTTTAAAAAAACAGTCAGAGAAATACTTACCCCGCGCTTCATGCACATAGGAAACCTTTTAAAAATGACTCAGTCCCAAGAAATTTTTTAGGAGAAATTTTTTTGGGTTTCTATGACCTGGGAAAAAAGTCAATTTTACAGGGAGGAGGAGATGGGAATTTTGACTATCTCCCTTTTGATGGTTGGGGTCCTGTTTATCTTTTCACTTTGGGGTCCCTTTCAGTTTGAAACCTTTCTTTGGGGCTTATAAAAAAAACAGAATGCGAAAATTTTCCTTTACTGAACAGGGGGTGTCAGACTATTATTAAAGGGTTTTGTGGCCAAACGAATACTGCAGGGCTTAAAAATTAAATTAAAAAAAAAACTGAAAATGATTTTTAAAATTAAAAAAAAAAACCAAAAAAATTCTTTTTAAAAAAAGTGTTTTAACACAAAAAAGGGAGTTAAACAATAAATCATTTTTGGGGTACCTTTTGCTTTTTAAAAAAAAACTTAAAGAAAATTTGGGAAATTGTGTCCCCCCTACAATTAAATTTTTAATAAAATGTGGGTCCAAACCTCTGGGGGAAAAAACCCATCTTTGGGGCATTTAGCCCCGAATCCTCTCTGTTTGAACCAAGAAAATGGTTTGGGAAATCTTTCCCCCGAATTTAATGGAAGTTCAGCGTACGCCGGGGCAAGGTTGGGTCCCCGCCCTTTTTTCATTAATGGGGATATCCTATCGTTATTTCCACCCAAAGGGGTTGAGGGGGAAAACCCCCTTTTTTTCCCCTCTATGATTTATTTACCCTCTGGGAAATACTGAGAATATCTTTTTCACTCAAATTTTTTAAAAAAAAATTGCTCAAAAAAAACTTTTAATTTTCTTTTTCAAGGGGCCCGAGTGTGCCAGGGGAAAAAACTAAGGAATTTTTCCCGTCTTCCCCTTTTAAAAATTTTTTTTCCCACCCTAAGGGGTTTTGACTCTGTTTCATAGAATAGCCCAAGGTCATATTAAAGGGGTTTTTCCAAAGTGAGTTCCTTATAAAGGGATTGAAAAAGGGGCGTTGTGGTTTTTGTGTTTTAAAAAAACAGGTACCTCCCTGTGTTTTCATCACTTCCCCCCTCCCATGCCGCTCTTTATATTCGGGCCCCTGTTTAAATTTAGCAAAAATTAAAATTTTTTTAACCACAAGGAGAAAATGTATTTTGCAAAAGCTTTATGCTTTTATTTTTTCCTTTTTTTGCTCAGGGAGAAGATAAAACTCAGAAGGGGCCCTTTTTTCAAATTTCCCTTTTGGAGAGGGAGGGGGGGGTGAGCAGAGAGCCAAGGGAGCGTTTTAACAGTTTTTTTTCTCAGAAAAATTAATTTCAACCATGGATTCTCTATAAAAAAAAAGGATTTTTTCTCCCCAGTCCCCCCCAAACATTCCCTGTTTTCCCGCCAACAATAAGAATTGTTTAGCTCCCGAGCTCCGGTGTGTCTAATGTAAACTGTCAGGGAAAACCCAAGGGGATTTTAAGGGAAAGGGTGTAGATCCACAGGGTCCTTTTTTTTGAAAGGGCAAAATATTTAGGGGAAAAGGATTAAATACCCATTTTGGGGATCCCAAAGTCAAATTTGATTTTTGGGGAAAAATCCTTTAAGAGGGTAATCCCTTTAAAAGAAAAAGCTGATGATTTTTTTTCCTAATGCTAAACACAAAGATAAAATTTTTAAACATAGGTTTTATGAACCAAACTCAGAGGGGTGCCAAAAAATTCATGCAATACAATAAGAAAAACAAGGGGCACGCAGGCAGCAAACCTTTTGAGGAAAAAAGTTTTGCTCAAACCCCCAAATGTCAAACAACAAAAACTTCACAAAAAAATGGGGTTTTAAAAGTTTTTTTCCCCCACGGAAAAGGTTTTTATTATCAGAAGCCCCAAACAAATGACCCCCTGTCTTTGAAGGGGGTTTTTGGGTTTTTTTAAAAATTTTTTTAAGTGGGGCCCTCCCCTTTTGTGGGTTTGGGGTTTAAAAACCTGGAAGAAAGGGGAGTGGATTTCTAGGGTGTTCGGGCTTTAAAGGCCAAACCCCCTTTTTGGGGTAGCAGAGATTTTTTAAATTTTGGGGCCACTATTTAAAAGGCTTTGTGGCTAAAAACACCCGAGAAAGGGACACGGGGCCCATTTTTGTTTTAAATTTTAAAAGGGATCCCGCTAAAAAAGCTGTTATGATACATGAAATGGGTTAAAGGGTCCTATACCTTTGTGCTGTGGCAATTCCAGAAAATATTGTAATTTTTTAAAAAAAGTTTAATAAAGGGAACAAAAAAATTGCAGTTGAGGGCAGAAACGGGAAAGCCCGGAAGTTCCCCCCGCCAAAGGGCCTTTTTCCCAAAACCAAACCCAAAATCAAACCAAAAACCCCCGAGGGTGTTTTTTCAACTGTCCAGAAAAACCCCCAAATTTAAATTTTGCACCCCCGTAAAAAAAAAATGCCAATTTTTTGGGTTTTAATGGGAAAAGGGGTTTTAAAGCAAGCTTGGGGAAAACCTTTCATGTAGCCAAAACGTTTTTGGGATTTTTTAGGTCAAAAAAAAAAGGGAACTTTGGACATGCGGGCACAAAGCCTCGTTTTTGGGGGTATTTTTAGGGGTTGTGTCCAATTATTTTTAACCAAAATTTTTTTTGATGCTTGCTCTAGATTCTTCTCACACAAAAATTGTTGCAAAGCAAACACCCAAACACGTTTACTTTCTAATATTCGGTCCCAGATGTTGTTGATTTGGATACGTTTGTACTCATATTTATGGGAATTAAAAGCCAAAGTAAATCTATAGCATCTATAGATGCATAAAATATGGCACCTCCAAAAATTGCCATTCTTTTGCAAACTTTAACTTTCTATGCCTGATCCTTGAGTGATATACAGTAAGTGTTGGGTTCAGCATTCTCAGACATATGCTCCTTTCCCTTCCTCTGCACCTTGATGCTCCACGCTGGTCATCATACGTGAATCTTATATACTACTCTACATAGTTATAGACACATTATAATAATTGTCAGTTTACTCAATTTGTTTACTCCATTTCTTTTTCATGAAGGGGGGGACGCTTAGTATTATACTTGATGAGGCTTCTTAAGAGTGCAAGTCACATGACCTTTTTTCTCTCACTGCATGGAAAACCAAACACTTTTTTTCTAATGTATTTTTTCAGTATGTAAAATAACAACAAAATGGGTAAATGGAATAAACAGAAATGAAAATAAAGCCTTTACTTTCAAAATGCAAATGTAAATATGATTTTTAAACTATAATTGACATGTATGCAACATCAGCCGTTCCTACATGGAAAAATAGAATGGAACAACCAAATGACAAAGTGCAAATATGGCCCTAACTATAGTGCAGATCATCACTCGTTGAAGAGTTGCCTTCTCCCTTGGACCTGGTTAAACCTTTCGTTAGGAGTCTACATTGTAGATTCTGTAAAAAAAAAAAAAGCAGCACAATTTTTTTTCCGATCAACTGATGGAAACCATAAAGGAAACCCAACGAATCCTACTGAAGTCAATGGGATCATTAAAGCCATATATGTGTCTGTAATAAAATGGATCTAGCACTGCCATTATTTTAAATTTTCTGTTGCTATGATGGAAGGCAGATGTAAACTAGGCTTTAGGTATAACTATAGCTTATTACAGGGATGACAGGGGATAAATGATCTACTGCTTTCATATAGAGAAAACTGTAGAATCAAACACCTTTGATGAGCTCTTGAGGGAAAGAGGGAGAGAGCTGTGGCACTGGTAAGGAAGGTGCCCATGCTGCTTGGTGCTTGGAATAGTGACAGCAAGCTTTCCTGCCTTGATTATGCAATTTACATACAGAGAAAGGGCAGCAAGTTGAACCTTTTTCTTAGGTAAACTAAAGCTGAACTACATTTAAGCTGGTACATAGGTCAGTTTACTTACTTACCCTTAGGCTGGCCTAGATTTTCATAATCTGCAATATTTAAGAAATATTTTAAGAAATAACCATCAATGTACTCTATATATGTGTGTGATTTCTTACATGCTCAACTTGTTCAGGTATATGCCTTAACTGTGTTTTTTCCTTACATTGAGCTTATTAATGTCTCTAAAATTCATTACGGTTGGCTTAATTTGTATACTAAATCTGGAGAATTCTTTAACAATTTTTCAAATTCTTAGAAATGTAAATGGAGGTCACATAAATAGGCTTACAGATCAAGGCAGCTTTGATAGCATTAATAAAATCTTATTGTTTTTCCTTTGCAATATATCAAACACTATAAATTAGTAAAGAGAGACCTCTGGCCTACGAATAAAAGGTGACTTCAGTACATACAAGAGGCAAGTGAAAAAGAGAGCAGCAGATTTGTATAGTCAAACTCCCCTCTGATGGACACAATCCTCCGAGTTACTTGTTAACACCTTGGGATCCAAAGAAGCAAATGAAAGCAGCAGCAACAGCATATGTGTTCTACAAAATCCTCTCTCATGTGTCCAGCCAAGGGTAGAAAATAAGTCAGCTCTTCTAAATAGGCTGCTTTTCATAGCCATCGGGCGCCTGCTAATGCCGAATCTTGGTAGCTTGTTAAACTGTCCAGAGACCCCAACAAAGATTAAAGCAAGCCTACAATCCGGGTGAAGAAATGGCTGTGACTCCAAAGAAATAGATGATCTAAAGGAAGGAAGAGATTCCCTTTAAACTACATACTCGGAGTGTAATGCAAATCATCCCACATGCAGCTGGCACTGGCAGACAGCCACCCGCCTGCATATGAATAAAGTCAAAGGGACAGGCCCTTACGAATAGTCCTTAAAAGACAGAAAGAAGAAAAAAGGAAAATTTTTTGTTAACTTTTTTTCCACAAATAATGGAATGGTGATCTACCTTTGTCAAATCGGATCCCGAAGAGTTCTTTTAATTTCCCATGTGTGAAAAAACCTGCTTCTAAAAAATAATTAAGTTGATGAGACTACTGTGACTTGTCATACTTTAGGGGCCTTACACAATGCACAAAAGTAAATGGTAGGGTAAATATGATTGACAATCACATATTGGAATAAAAAGTGCTAACAAAAACTAAAAGGGACCCTCAGGGGCGCACGAACAGACACGACAGCATGTGCCCGCAATTGATCCAACCCCCCTGTCCCTCCTTTTGGGGTCCCCACCCTTTAAAAGGGGTGGGCCCCCCAACCCCAAAAGCTGAGCCTATCGAATAGCAAAAACACAAGACGCAACAAACAATACAAACAAAATAAGGGAGGGTCAAGCAACCCAAGTCGGTAACTTCGGGAACGCGGTACAAAGTCAAAGGCAGAAGAATAAACGAAAAACAAAACAAGTATTTAACCGGGAGGCCAGAAAAAGAGGGCGAGTTATGGGCAAAAAAACCCAGTATAACAGGCAAGGAGAAGAACAGAAAACCCCTTAAAAACCTTCCAGGAGAACAAAGGACAAAGGCAATAGGAGGAAGAAACGGAAGACCAGATAGGAAGGTAGACTTTCAAAACCAGGGCAAGGAGCCGGGGTTAAACCCCATGGAGTGCTGGAAGTTTCCCTGCCCGGGCTCGCCAGGAATCAACAAGTAGCGGGAAAAAACCCCCAGTTCACACTAGTAAAAAAAATGAGAACACTATGCAAAAACCATGGCTACGCCATCGGCCGCGGCCGGCGACCAAACTCAAAGCGGGGGGGTTTTTTCCTGGCATGATAAAGACAATTCCCCCCCCCCCCCCTTATGAGGGGCCACCGGACCCTAAAACAGACCCTCTGGGTTTTAGCAAAGGACTTGGTTAACTCTTTCCTTTTCCACTGGAAGCATTTTTTTCAGGGGGGATGGGGAGAGGACATATTTTGGTCTGTTTGGGCTTTTTTTACTAGTTTTTTTTTTTTTTGTTGGGCGTTTTTTTAGGTTTTATACTCCTACCCAACTGTCCAGTCGATAACAGCAATTTTCTTTTTAATTTTCTCACCTGAGTGGCGGAATACGTGAAGGGGACCTCGTTAGGGAAAAAGGGGGGGCCCTTTGGGAGGAGCAAACTTTGTGAACTGGTGTTGAGGACACTAAATCTAAGGCAAGGTGGTGACAACTACCCCAAGAAAAAATATTTTCAGGTTTCTCAATTGACAGATCATAGATTTCTTCCTGCAGACATTTTGAGTTTTGCCCCTGGATTTAGGTCTATAGGAAAACATCAGGCTGGTGTGGAGGGGTTTCCCCAAAACCCCCATAAAAGACGCAAAAAAATTACATTTTTAAATATATAGCATTAATTACACCCAACAACCAAGGGATGCATATTTTCGAAGAGCCCCACAGGTCCCCCCCATTTATAACTCGGTGGTTCTCCATTGAACAACGGATTAAAGGAGGGGCCGGGCAACCCAAGAAAAATATCTGCAGAGAGTTCTCCTGAAAAAAAAATGAAAGTTTTTCATAGGGGCGAACCCAATATTCAAAGTGCCCTCGCATAAAAAATTTTTATTCTTTCCTCTGGTTAGTGAGGGTAGATCTACCCCTGAAACCAAGAAGGGGAACAAAAAAGGAACAATTTCCAAACCCAAGGTTTTGCAACAGCCATCTGTGAAATTGCAGCAGCCCCCCCCGAATAAATTTGGGACGACAAGCAAAGTCTTGGGAGCTAAAAAACAAAGGTTTACGGGCAAAAATAAACTTTTTTATTTGATTGGGAGGTACCGTAGATCCGAGTTCCTTCCTGGAAATTGTGCAGACGTTCTTTTACCTTGGGGGATTTAGGCCTAAAGGACATTTTCTCGGGAAAGGGCGGGGCTCCCGCAAAAAAGGCAAAGGCTTTTCTCCAACCGGTGTCTCCTCCTGGTGCAGCAGATGAACCCAATCCATGGGTTCTTTCCAAAAAGCTGAGAGGGAGATGGGAGAGAAGAACTCTCAAAAAGGAAGAAGCAGGTTTTACAGGAAAGCCTGACTTCGCTAACAGTAAAAACCCCTTTTCTTTTTTCCCCACGTTTCCCCCAGTTTCGTCAATAGTCACAGCTGAGCAAAAAGTCACCCGGGGCTCAGGGATTGGATGCGGGCCAAAGCATCCCTTTCCGGGACGCAGTCCTTTTCTTAAAAGGGGCTTCAGAGGTTTTTCGAAACCCCCCATCAATACCCCCATTGGAAACTCAGAACATAGTCTTCGCCGGCGGGGCGGCCCTGCGAATAAAAACAAATGAGTCTCCCCATTGCCACAAAAGGTGGGGTTATCATAAACCGTCTAAAGCCAAAAAAAAAACTGCCCTGATCTCCCCTCGGGGCTTCGAGGGGTTTGCTAGTGCCAATCGGGTTTGGGGCCCGGGGGGAAAACACAACAAATGCTACTTTCTCAGCTTCAGGGGGAAAAAGTTGAAGCGAAAAAAAAAAATTACATGATTCCCCAAAGGTTCGGAAAACCCGTCCCGGATTTCCGTCAAAGCGACAGGTAGAAGCATCTTAGACTTTTGACGATCTAGGATCCACAAAAAAAGGGGGAGGTAGGGACACAGACGGGGCGGGCAATCCAGGACCGGGTTGTTATGGCATCCAGCGCTGGGACTTTATTTAATAACCCCCCCCATGCCCTGACGATTGTCAATCATCCAAAGGGGCGATGACCGACAAGTCGGTACTCATATTGAACCGCGAGGGAGGCGATGGGGTAGGGCCTGTTTAAAAAGTAAGGGATCTGTCAGGGGGGGCACGAACAGAACAGACACGTGAGGGCCCGACACGACCCAACCCCTGCCCCGCCCTTTTGGGGTGCCCGATCCTAATAGGTCGGCCCCAACCAGAAGACTGAAAACTATACTGAATACGGAAAACCAAGACCAGACAAACAATACAAAAAAAAATAAGGGCGGCGCAAGCCAATCGTAACTATTGGGAACGCGGGGACAAAGCAAAGGCAAAAAAAAGCGAGAAACAAGCAGATAGTTAACCAGGGGGGCAAACAGATAAAAAAAAGGCCAAATTATAGCAGAAACAGACCAGTATAACAGGCAAGGGGAAGAACAGAAGAACCCTTAAAAACCTTCCAGGAAACTAAGGACAAAGGCAAAGGGGGAAGAAACGGAAGACCAGAAGGAGGAACTTCATCACCAGGAGCAAGGTCCAGGTTAACCCCCTGGATGCTGGAAGATTCCTGGCCCCGGGGTCGGCCAGGGAACAATCAAGATAGCAGGGGGAAAACCCAGTTTACATAGTAAACACAAATGAACACATTCAAAACCAGGGTTATTTTGCATCGGCCCCCGGCCGGCGACCAACTCAAAGTGGGATTCTTTTTGGCAGACAGACAAAAACTAACAATTTTAGAATATTTGTACCTATTCTGGCTTTAAAAATGGTAACAAAACAAAACCGCAACTCTTTCACTCTTCTACAAGAAGGGGGGAAAAATTCCTTATGGAGAGCACCAGTTAAAGGCGTGTGTTTTTATTGCCCTTTTTGCCCACTCTAACACTGCATATCACAAGGCATTTTTGGGAAAGGACGGAAACCACTCGACTCTTTAAAATTCTGCACCAGAAGTAAATTGAGGTTTACGGCCTGAAAAACCGGCCGAAAATAGCAAAAAAGTCCAAAATGGAAACCCCGGCGCAGTCCCCACGCAGGGGTTTTTTCTGCCCGAGGGTTTTTTGCTGCCGGGGGTCCGGGGGCAAAACATTGAACATGTTCATTCTTCCCGCCCTTTTTCCGGACGGAATATGAACTCTCAGGGGAGGGAGGAGGGCTGTTCCCCGCCATCGTGGAGAAAAGCCGCCCCCACCCCCCCCCCATCGGCCCCTTGTGGAGGGGCCGAAAAACCGGACAAAAACCGGCCGGCAAACCGGAGGGTATTTGTCCATTGCCGTGGGAACATGCCCTTCCTGTCTAATTGAACGGGAAATTTAGCCAACCCTTACTTTACTTTTTGGGAAAAAAGGAAACACTTTGAAGGGGTGGCACAGCCCGCGCGGCAGTTAGTGACCCCTTTGTTGGTCGAAGACATAAAAAACACAAAAAGATGGAAAAAATTTCAGCCTGAAACAAAGGGAGGGTAAAGGTATATTTGTTTTTTTTCCCTTTTTTTTTTATTGGGCAGTAGTTCCTTATTTCATTTTAAGTAAACTGGATAACCCCTGTAATGTACATATCCTACCGCATTATTAAGAGTAAGAAACTATTAACATTTTGGGCGACATGTATGAGTTTTGTCGCCCAAACGTCAATTTTATTGCACACATTAGTAGTGTAGAATGCACCTGAATTTACACTCACCGGCCACTTTATTAGGTACACCTGTCCAACTGCTCGTTAACCATTAAATTTATCTAAATCAGTCCAAATCAACATGGCGGCAACTCAGTGCATTTAGGCATTAAAAAAGGTCAAGACAATCTCCTGCAGTTAAAACCCGGGAGCATCATATTGGGAAGAAGGTATTTGAGTGCCTTTTAAACGTGGCATGGTTGTTGGGTGCCAGGAAGGCTGGTCTGAGTATTTAAAGAAACTGCTGATCTCCGGGATTTTCACGCACAACCATCTCTAGGGTTTACAGAAAAAGGCCCCCAAAAAAAAAAAAACATCCAGTGAGCGGCATTTCCTGGGGCGTAAATGCCTTTGTTGATGCCAAGGTCAAAGGAGAAATGGGCAACTGGTTCGACTGATAGAAAGGCAACAGTGCCCCCCTCAAATAGCCACCCTTAAACAACCAAGGTAGGCAGAAGAGCATCTCTGAATGCACAGTACGGCGAACTTTGAGGCAGATGGCTACAGCAGCAGAAGAACCACACCGGGTGCCACTCCTTTCAGCTAAGAAAACGGAAATTTGAGGCTCCCAATTTGCCCAAGCTCATCGAAATTGGACCAGTAAAATTTGGGAAAAACGTTGCCGGGTCTGATGGGGTCCCGATTTCTGCTGCGACATTCAGATGGTAGGGTCAGAAATTTGGCGTTCAACAACATGAAACATGGATCCATCCTGCCTTGTATCAACGTTCAGGCTGGTGGGTGGGGGTGTCATGGTGTGGGGAATATTTTCTTGGAACTCTTGGGCCCCTTGAAACCAATTGAGCATCGTTCAAACGCCACAGCCTACCTGAGTATTGTTGCTGACCCATGCCCATCCCTTTATGACCACAATGTACCCAACATCTGATGTTTACTTTCAGCAGGATAATGCGCCATGTCATAAAGCTGGAATCATCTCAACTGGGTTTCTTGAACATGACAATGATTCACTGAAACTCAAATGGCCTCCACATCACCAGATCCCCAATCCAGGGGGTTCCAACCCATTAACTAGAAATGGGGGTACCTAATAAAGTGCCGGTGAGTGTATGAACCTGTTCATGGATTCACACTCCAAAAACGTCAATTCAAGGCCCCAGTTTAAACCACATAAAAACTTGGTCTGTGTGTTCCAGACCATATGCCCAGTGTTGCCGTTCTCCAGTCATAAAAATGTAGAATCATATGGTTATGGTTCGACACACCTCCATAACGCCCCCCACATCTTAGGCGCATTACAAAGTGCTGCGGGCACCTCAAAATGTGCCTACTTTTTTTAGTGCGTCTGCTCCTACATCTATAGAACAGGGCTGCACCAGTTTTTGGGCTGAAAGGCCACCAGAATACTGGCACAGCCCCGTACATACATGTCACCCTATGTTTGAGCCTTTCATTGGAGGCAATCTTAGATTTCCCTACGTATACTTCTGATGGCTTTAACAGTACGGGAAACAAAGGGAAAATAAAGCTAAAAAATTCCATATCCCTCCATATCTTTCCCCAACCTTGGTTGAACTTGATAGACATATATCTCTTATGAACCTTAGTATGTAACTTTGTAACATTGCATGCCACTGTACACAGTTTTCCTGTTTGCCATCTAGTCTACTATGCAAAAAAATAAAGTAAGAAATAAAATATGCAATTGCATAGCAGATCTTTTGGCATACAACGGACGATTTGTGCTCTATGGACACAATCTGCCTAAAAGAGAGTCTAAGAAAATGAATTTACTGATATTAAGATACAACTCATTTAACTATACCAGACCCTTTAAAATGTAATACACAAATAGTGACCGGATCTGCTTATCTATATTGTATATGTAGTTTCCACTTTCCATTTTATGTTATTATTGTTGCTATTTCTTATACTTGTCACAAGTTGTTTGCATTCGCCAACAGCTATTATTATATTATTATTGCTGTTGTTAGCATTAAACCTTATTATTATTATTATTATTTATTTTAAAGCGCCATTGATTCCAGTGCGCTGTACATTCGAGGGGGTTACATACATTACATAAGTCAAACGAGTACAGTGATAAGGGATAATGACAATTGGCACGACAGAGGGAGACTGTGACATTCATAAAATAGAAAACTAGAAACACTATAAGAAAACTCCGAGTCCTCATGGTCCGTATGCCATCCTATTTACGATCTATAGCTTGGCAATACAGTAGTGATAATAGGCTTCCTGAGATAAAATGTCTTTTCCCTAGCACCTAACTCCTAGTAACTAAGCTTATTGTCTCATGTTTCTAGGCTGTCTCAAGAAATGTTAACTGTAAAGCCTGGAAAAGTCTGCCTTTCATGAGAGCTTTTGAAATTTAGAGAAAGATTCATGGAAATTAAAAATAATGCCAAGAGAATTTCATGGCAAGGACAGATCTGACATAGCTCCCTTTCTTGAGGAGCAGTGCCAGTTATCACCATGCTGAAGGTTTCTACAGTTCCTCTTACAGAAGGGATTAGATCATAAAGAGGTGGTGGAGCTTAGCACTGTCTGCTACCCCAGGAAGTTTCATCTCATTGCTATGACTACTTGTTCCCTGCCGAGATGTTTAGTTCATAAGGTTGCTAATTTACTCAGAAGAAGACATCTTAATAGGAACCTCCAGAAATCTTCTCTCTATTGTCATTTTACATGTGTTTGTATGTGTATTTATTCAGTTGCGTCAATACGATTGTGAGAATCTTTTTAAGTCTAAAACAATAAAAAGACAAAGAATAGGAATAAGTGTCCATGTAAATAGGAAGTAGCCATTTATGGTAAGCATGTTACTTTTTTGTATTATCTCCAGAAAAGAGGAATTCACTAATTCTCACTACCGAGATGTTGTTTGTCACAGGGGCAAGTATTGAACTTATAATTAACTTTTATGTTATGTTTTCCCTAGCCTGATGGCTAATTAATACTAATATCACACCACTTTAAAGGGGTTGTCTCACTACATTGATTCATCTTACCTCAGTCCTGTTTTCTTGGTTTCACTTTGATTTCAGGGGCGTGTTTACTGGCTTGCACTAGGTTGCAGTAGAAGCCAGGTCTGTAGCTGTAGCAACCAGTGCTGGCAGCCTATCAGGATAGATCAAACAGGTCTGTAGCTATAGCGACCTGAGGAGCTGATGCAGTCCATAAAAGGGGTGATATCTAGGAATAGGTAGGACACTGTTAAGGGACCATATTGCCAAAGTAAATTTGGGTTTTTGCAAGATCTTTAAAAAAAAAAATGAAATCTTGTAGTGGGAAAAACCCCCTTTAAAGGAAAATATGTCTCTTTTGGAAAAACCTAAAAAACTTTGGTTATTGAAATTAAAACAGTGGGGAAAACTCCCAATTTTCTACCAAAATTTTTTTGCAGTTAAGGGTTTCCCCTTTCCTCAGTGTAGGGGAAGAGGGACCAAAACAAAACCAAAAACCAATGCATGGAACTTTTTTTAATGGCCTATCTTACTATTTAGATAGGGGCACATGGCCCCCTCTTGTCCCTTCTTAGCCCTTTTGGTTTTGGGGTATACCTTTAAAAAGTGTTATAAATTGTCCCCCTGAAAACAAATGCAGTTTGAATTCACCCTTCAACAGTTGCATGTAAATTTGCACTCATATCTGTGAGGTATTTGGGGGTTTCTACCCAAATACTTTATAAAATTTCCCCTACCATATTTCTAACATGTAATAATTCAAGGAGGCCATGAAACACCTAGGGTGACATGTATGAACGGGGCGGGGGGCACAAGTTGGCTTTCCTTTTAAACCCCGCCCATTAGCGCACCCCCTGTTCAAATTTAGTTTTACATCCCCCCATTTCCCCCAGTTTAGGCACATTACAGAGCGCCCGAGGACTTTGTAATGCGCCTGATTTCGAGGGACATGCGGGAGGCGGGGTGCACTACAAAAATACGAAGCTTTTGATTTATAGTTTTGTAGGGCCCAATTTTTGGGCTTTACTGCTTGGAACAGGTAAACCACTTTAAAAGGGTTTTTACCTGACCCAAAATTTGACCTATGCATTTAAAAATTCGCCTGATTTTTGACCTGCAGTAGCCCGGGTTTCAAAAAATCAGGCGCATTCTACATGCAAATATGGCAAAAAAAAATGGCTTCAAAGCGCCAAAATAATTTTTGTCGCCCATAGTGAGGGGGGCCCTTTTGGGCTAAAAAGGGGTGTAGAAAAAGGGGCAGAAGCAGGTTCAGTTGGGAGAAGGGGAGATCCTGGCATTTTTAAATTTGAAGAAACCCAAATTTTTCTCCCATCTAGATAAAGGGGGAACTTTGCTTTTTTGGGGAGCAGTTTTAATTAAAGGACGGGGAATTCCCCCAAGAGGGTTGGGGTTTGTTTTTATCAGAGCCACGTGGCAGACAGAACCTTGGGTCTCCCCAGGACCAAAGTCAGCCCTAGAGGCTCTCCTATCAACCCTCCAACCTGAGCCTTGGGCAACAACTTCAGACTTCCAAAAGTCTGTGATGTCACTGGTACTTTCAGCTGATAAAGGCTTGGGAGGAACTCTTCATCTGTCCCCACACAACTGATTACTATTTCTCATAGGCTTCCCTCCAGTCCAGGAGGGGCTGCATGGGCAGGTTTTATCCCACTATTTTACTTCAGTTTTAGTGCAAAACCCCGAAAGTGGTAAAGGGGCAATTGGGTTATTTGGGGGGTTTTAGTATACTAGTGCAAAGGAGGGACCTCTGTCTGGGCATATAGGAGTTAGCAACCCATTGCCCTTAGTCAACCTTTTCCCCTTAAAATAGCCGGGACCCTTTTTCCTTTCTTCCTTCTTTTTTGGGGGAGGGGGAAAAAAAAAAAGAAACCTTTTCATTTTGCAAACCAAAACATATACAAAAAAGGGCCTTCGTTCACACGGCTTATTTCGCCGGGGATTTCCCGAGGGATTGACGATCTTTCAATCCGTGGGCCCAAACAGTCAAAAAATAATTTAAAAGCCTTTTTTCTATTGATTTCAATGGGAAAATTTCGGCTCGTCGGTTCACAGGGACGGGGATTTCCGTGCCGGATTGCCGCCGGGATTGACGAGGGCAATCGGAGGGAAAAAAAAACAATGTGATGTCAATTATTTAACGGACGGATTCCCCACCTACAAGATTGGAAGAGGGGAAATTTCTGTGGGGAAAATTCAGTTACAAATACTTTGCCCCCACTTAGTGGCACTTTTTTTGCAACTGATTTTAAAACGGGATTTCAAAACCCATATTTACCATGGGGCAACCCGTTTGAAAAATACGTTTTTGAAAATAACCCCCCCGTGTGAACAAGCCAAAGTGTCCCCTTCGGGCTGCTGTAAAATTTTTTCCCCCCAAATTCCCCCCCTTCCCCCCCATTTTTTTAAAACGTTTGTGGAGGGGGCCCAGTTGGGGGGACTCTACATGCCCGGTCAGGCTGCATGGTTGCATTGGTCCCAGAGACTTGACTCTTACTGATCAGTTATCAGAAGGAGAGGTCATCAATATCAAAGTTCCAGAAAATCAATTTATGGCCTTTCCATGTAGTTTAAATTTTTTCCTGAAATTTTTTTTTTAAAAAAAACCTTCAAAAAACGGGGACTAAAAACCCTTTTTCCCACGACTTAAATTTAAAAAAATCCAAACTTTAGTCAAACATAGTTCAGTTCATTAAACGTTTGGGGTTTTTCAAATCCGCCATGTTTCAAAAAGAACTTGAAACGTACATTCTTCGGCCGGATTTATGGCAGAAAATGTACTGTTCCAATGTTTAGGTGGATGTCAGAATCCGAAAACCGCTGCCAAAAATGGGCCACAAAATGGCCCAAAAATGGTAAAATACTGGTTGGATTCTAAATCAGAATCTGATTGGTATTTTATCTATGCTTTATCTATGTAGGAATCCCCTTAAATTTACCTTTTGGAGTCCTTTTTTTATGGGGGCTAGAAAAAAGGAACATTTTTCCATGAAAGACCATGTGATGTTGTCAATAGGCTGTAGGTTATCAGGGGTTGAAAAAAAAAGATTGCCTAGCGGGGTTTTTATAGGGGGTTTCACCATTTTTTCTGAATTTATTTCTAAAAATAACTGAAATAAGTGTGAAATATATGGTATTAAAAGAGGCTTTATTGCTATATTTGAAGACTTGGGGGGAAAAAAAAGGGTTTTTGGGAAACACCGGGGTTTTGAATCCCATTTTTTTGGGTATGTTGTAGAAAACCCCTGAGCAAAGGCAAAAAGGGGGAGGAGCTCCACGGGCGCACTCTTTTGGGAGTATTTTCCCCTTCAATTCACATGTAGCTCGCAGGACCCTTTTGCAATGTAAGGGTTTTTTAGAAACCAAAACCCCGTTAAAGGGGGATGTTTTCGCTTCTTTAGTTCGGTGATTCACCTGCTTCAGCTTCCCCAACTCTAGAAAAAGCAGGGGGCGTTTCTTCCCCTCCCCCGTGGGTGACATCATCCCCCCCCTTAAATGTTAAAGTTTGGGTCCCCAAAACCCCCCCCCCCCTCTTGAGTCCACATGGGCACTGTGTCTTTTCCCTATCGTCTTTTTTGTAAAAGGGTGTATACAATTCCCCAGGGTGCTATTCAATTTTGATTGAGCACTGATTTTCTTCTCTACAGTGGAAAATTTGTTTCGTTGAATCCGCTTTCTTGAAGGAAAAGGGTCTCCCTTATATGCGGAGAGGAAGGGGTTGAAAACAATTGTGTTGTTTTTGATTATTTGAAGCCCTGCAGTTTTTATTCTGTTTTTTCTTCTGGGGTGTGCAGAGTGAAAAAAGTGCCGGTTTCCCCTTTTTTTTTTAGTGAAAGGCAGGAATTTAAGCTCCGGGTTTAAAACGGCGACTGGGGGGGGGAGAACAGAATGTAAAAGAGCTCTCAAACTAGTGAAATTTCAAGGGGGGGATCCGAAACCGCATGGATATCAGTGTAAACAGGAAAAAAGAAGATAAGGAAAACTGTTTTTTTGAATACAAGGGCAGCTTTGCTAATGACATTAAATTTCAAAAATTATTGTTTTTTTCTGTCCCCTTTTCTGAAAAACCATTTAATGAAATGATAAAACCCCTTTAAGTTCTTCTACAAACAGCTGTTTTGGGGTATTCACTCCCCTCGTGCAGAAATTGAATTTACTGGTTGGTTGGGGAACTTTTGGTTTAAAAGTCCTAAAGTATTGTCTGACAACATAGTATATTTTGGATATATCTAGCTTTTTTTACTTGTCTATACTGATGCTATAGTATAGAATGTACTTCTCTAACTCTGTGAAATGTCTCATTTTCCCATTTCTAATACATTTTTTGCAGAGAATGGACAAGGTGAGACTTGATGGGTTGATCCAATTGTATATGGAGATTTGCACTACATTTATTGGCAGTCAATGACTATTGCTGTTTCCACAAAGCTGATGTATTGCATTTTGCTTTATAGGATTTATATGTATCTTTTTACAATGAAATGTTTTTCTTGGGGGGGGGGTGAGGTGGGGGGTTGACTGTGGGTGAAGGGTCTGTTTTGATTTGTAACAAAAAAGTATAGAAAGTTTGAAAAAGATAAAATGGGGGGGGGGGCAGGAATAAAAAAAAAAAAAGAGTATTTTGTTATTTGGGTTAAATTTTAACCTTTTTAACAAACTGTAAATAGGTTAAATAGTAGTAGATATATTAGATTAAATAGATACATTTTCTCTGTTTCACTAATTTGCACCTTGTTATTATGGTTCTTTTTAAAAGGAAAAAAAATCAGAACTGCTACATTCAGGGGAATTTAAAAACTATTTTCAAAATCTGCCCAAAATAAACCTTTAGGGGCTGACCTTGAACCAAAAATTTTTTTGGGGGTTTTATTGTTAAAAAAGTTAACAAATCTGTCCCAAATTTGGTGCAGAAAGATAAGGAGATGGATTTTCTCAGATGTATGTTTAGATGAAAGTAATGGCTTGCCGGGGACCAAACTTTCTTCATTTTAACGGTTTTAAAAAAAAATATAAAAGCAATGATTGTCACCTACTGATGGGCACAGCATGTTGTTTAAATGTCTGTGGTTTCTGTTTGATTTAGTGGGAAAAGAAAAGCCATCATACGGAAGTTATAAATGGGTTTCACCCAGAAAAAAAAAAAAAAAATTTTTTTTTACCTTCCCTAAAATTTTCACTTGCCAGGTCCCTGCTGGCATTTATGCCTCATGGCAGTTATTTTTTTTTTGTAATAGTGGTTTTAAAAGATAATGCATTTTTTTGCATTCCCCCCCCCCCCGTTATACAGATTATTTTTTTTCCCTTTTTTAATAATACACAAGGCTTTATTTTTATGCAGCTTTATACAATACATTTTTTTGTATCAGAGAAAATGGTAAAAATAAAATGGAAAAAATATATTTTTTTTTATAGCAAAAAGGGGTCACTAAAAGGGGTTTTTTTCAATTTTCCACCCTTTTTTTTTCGGTGTATATAGGGTTTTGGTGGTCGGTGTTAGGCAAAAAGTAGTGTTTTGGGCTTTAAATTTGCATTATTTATTTTGTTTCACCTTTATTTTTATTTATTTATTTTACACATTGTGTTAGAAAAAGACCCTTTGGGGGGGAATTTTTCACACTTTTTATGGGATTTTCCCCAGTTTGGGTATGTTCCCCGGGGTTTGACAACTGTGAAAAAATTCGCTTATCGATGCGGGCTCCCGGGGGGCCGGGGCAGGGAAAGGACCCCCGGGGCGGATTTTAACAATTAGCAGTGGGGTTTTTCATTGAAAAGGGAATGAGGAACCCGCGCGGTGTTCACATGAAAAGGGTCGCCGCTGGGGTGTTTGCATCGCGCCTGTCGGTTTAGGAGTCCACTGGCTGGAACTACTTAGTGACTGACAGCTATCTCTGTATGTAAGGAAGGTTGTCAGTCACTGATAAGACCACCTATGGAATTTCCCAAAGGGCCCAAAAAAAAGCGGAATTCAATCAGGGAAAGTTAAAAACGAGATTGAATCTTCTCCCACAAAACAATATATAAATCTGCTCAGTTCCTCTCAGTTCTATCATGCCTGCAGTTTGGTCAGCAAATTCACAGTGACAGATATCTTTTAAGTAATAGGGTAAAGCGCATAAATAAGCACATTATAAAAAATGTAAAATAAATTTACTTGTGTTTTCTTGTAAAATTTTGTTTAAAATTTCCCTTTTTGTAAATTAGAATACCTAGTTTTCCCAAAAAAACAAAATAAATCCCTAAGAAATTTTTGATTCTTTTTTTACAGTCAACGGCTTACACTTTCACGGCCCACAAGTCCGCGTTTTGGGGTAATCTGACTTCTTTACTTTCCCCCATAAACCCCTCCCTCGCTGCCGTCCACCTGAATAAAATTTTCCCCCCCCCCCCTGTTCCCATCCCCTTGTCATCCCCGCCTGACTATGCAACACCCTTCTCAGTGGCCTCCCGTAGCCCCCTCGCTCCCCTCCAATCCCCCTTAAAACTTGCCCCCCGTTTATCCACCCTTCCTCGCTACTCCTCTCCCTTCTCCCCTCTGCCAACCCCTTTATGGTTCATTGCCAGCGAATTCATTTCAAGCTACTAACCCTGATCCACAAGGCTCCATGACCTCTCCCCTCCATACATCTTGCCCCAATTTCCAATATTCCCCCACGCACTCTCCCCTCTCACAGGGCCTTCTCCCTGCTCTCCCCTTTTCAATCCCCACACAACCGCGCAAAACTTTCCCCCTGCTTCACCCCCCAAATCTGGAACTTTACGCCCCAAAAACTCAGACTTCCCCCACTTTCACCAGCTTCAAAAGCAACCTGAAAAACCCATTTCTTCAGGCTTGCCCAAACCTTTCCCAAACTTGTCACTACTTCCTCCACAGCATGTCTGCCCCCCAACCCCCTGTCCCTTTTCCCCCCCCCTTTTAGATTGTAAACCCTCGCGGGGAGGGTCCTCTTCCCTCTGTCGGCCCCAAATTTAATTTTCCCCTTTTACTGACTGTTTTAATTAGTAAAATATGAACCCCCCCCAAAGTTTCAGCGCCCTGGAATCAATGGCGCTTTAAAATAAATAATAATAATAATAATAATACTGTTACAAGAGGAAGCCTGCTGGATCTTCCGTCTGAGGACATTAGCTCCAATGGGGACAAATGAAGGATTTACCTTCACACCCTTCTTATGAGGCATTTGTTTAATCATTAATATTGTGGATTCTATGAATAGATTTCAAGTACCAGATTTATGCCAACAAATAGAATTTATTAATTTTTTTTTATACTAGGTTAATCTCATGGCAGAGGCGTTACTTAAAGCCTCTGGGCCCCAGTGCAAAATCCAAAGAACAACGCTCAACAAACTATGTCCCACTTATAACACTAGTGTTTTCCTATGTTGTAGGAGGCCATTTGGGCCTCCTCAGACTCCAGGTCCCAGTAGTGATTGCTACCTCTGCAGCCCCAATAGTCATGCCCGTCTCATGGTGATTTGCTCTAAAATGTTCAATCCATGTATATGACCACTTAAACTTGTATAATAACTAATTAAAGACTTTCTACATTATTAAGTTACCTAACAATTATTATTTATTATAATATAATAGGAAAACTAAAATATTCAATGATATACTAGGTAAAATCTCATGGTAATCTTCTCTATAATGTTCAATCTATGTATATGACCACTTAACAGTATAACAACTATTTAAAGACTTTTTACATTATTGTATTATCTACCAATTTTTATTTGTTAGTGGTCATCTGGATTAGATTTTCTTGATGGTTAGTAATTTATATGACTAATTAATAAATCTAATATTGCCAGAATACTGGATTCATACAGGTCTGCATATAAGATTTTGAGTGGCTTTTTCCTTTCCTAGTGTTGAATGGATATATCTTTGGCATCACTATATCCTTATTGTTTCTATCATATCACTTTGGTTTGTATTTCTTTATGTGTCATTGGCCACTGATACACTGCATATGCACAATTGATTGTAAAGGATTGCCCATCTGCCTTTATTAACTCAGCCTTGTGTACTATTTTGCATTTGCCCCTATCCCCTGAAGACGCCAGGTTCATGGCGAAACATGTTGGAGGGGCATGATTGAAATCTTTTTGGTTAGCTAGTCAGAGCTTAGAGGTCATAGCTGACGTACCACATGCGTCAGCTATATTAGATAGCTAGACAGAAATTATAGTCATCTATATTATATAAAACAAAGTATTGCTGCAGGTTCAGTCTAGATATTTTAAAGTGTTTGATTAGATTAGTTAGTACAGAATCAATAAAAGTTTAGAGTAATTACTTAGGTATTTATTCAGTTTTGAAAGCTTAGGTGATTGCTAATTTAGCAAAGCAATTGTTTACATTTTCACCTATCAACTAAATTGGGGCTACAAACTTTATTGGTAAATAATATATTAGAATAGATATAGATATATTCTCAGTAATTCATCATCCTAATGAATAAGTGAGTCCCAAGAGTATACACGAAGCTGCAGATTGTTATCTGGCAGGCCCTCAAAAGCTGGAGGGGTTTATCCGGGACCCCCATAAACCTAATTTTGGGGGAATTCTTCCTTATTGTTGTTGTTGCATGTTTAAATCCCCCTGTCTCTTGAAAAATTTTTTCCTGTTTTTACCTCCTATGCTAAAACTTTTAACCCCAGGTCTTTTTGGGCTTGTCTTCCAAATATATTATTGCGTGAACTGTTGTTTTTTTCTGTTAGCCTTTTAAGGCAAGAGAATGAAGTTCCTTATAGGAGATTAGTGGGGGAAAAAAGGGGATTCCTTGGGGTAGACCCCCCTTGATGAATTATTCATTTATTATTAAGGGAAGTTTTATCTCCTCAATTGCTTTGTTTACACAAGCTTTCTAGGTTACCAACTACCTCTCTGCTCTAGCAGTGGTCAAGCAGGTAACGTCACTCTCTGCTGTGTTTTAACATCAGTATGGAGCTTGTTTCTCACTCTCTGGTCTTATCTTTCTACTGATAAATATGTTAACTACTCAGACCGCAAAGAAGCCATGTGCCATTCTGTCAGGTCTGACAGATCACATATTTGTGTACAGGTGCGTCGCACAAGCCCCGAATAAAACTGCCTGTGCCCCGAACCTCAGTGGGCTCCAGGCCGCTGCTGTGGGCCTGGAGCGCCGACAGTCTTTTCAGCTGTATGTGCGTCCACTGGATACACATACAGGTGAGGGCTTCCGCGGAACATAGAGTGAGCGCTCCATGCTCCGTGGGCCACTCCGGTGAGCTGCCTGAGTGGCATGATGACGTCACGCTGCCTGTGCCGGGAAGAAGACGGAGCCGAGCGGGAGCTCTAGGGCACGTGGAAAAGTGAGTACTGGTATTTTTTTTTTTATATATTCCCTGCCTGTAAACACTGTGGGCCATATTATTATACATACACTGTGGGTCATGTTAAAAAAGCACAATGTTCACAATGTTTCCATTAAAATGGTTGACATTAGGGAACATGTCCGAACTATACACCCCTATTAGAACAGGCGATGCCATGCCCTAATAAAATAATTGACTATTTAAAATAAGTTCGAGTCTGTGATTCAAATCTCTAGGTGCACTGGTATCCATCATAACTTTTTACGTTTGGATGTATAATTAAAGTATAATTTTTTTTACCCGACATGCTGGTCAAGCTAACTATTTAGATTGAACTTCATTTCTGAATGGCAGGAAAGGCGTTGTTTGTGCCATACGCACTGTTAGGCCTCGTTCACATGGCTTATTCTGGGACTGATTCCAGCCGTACTGCGAGCCGTATTTGCGCTGCAGTACGGCTGGAATCCGTCCCAGTCATTACGGTAATCCACAGTTCTCATAGAGAACTAGGTTCCGTCTCTTCTACCCGCTCGGCGAATCCGTCGAGGGGGGAGAAAGTGACCTGCACATTATTTACGGCTTTTAGGCGACGTGAATAATGAGAGTCTATGGGTCCGTCGAGCTGCAGTCCCCCCGCCCCACCCCCTCTGCACGTCAGCCGGCGTAAATTTGGGGCGAAATCAGGCCCCCGCAATTATATCGTCAATAAGCAGTGTGAACATTGCCTTAAGGTGAGTAGAATAAATAATTTTTCTTACTAGCATGCAATTTTTCCTCTCCAACTAGAAGTTTTCTCTCATGACACATACAGCTCTGCTAAGTCACATTTATAGCCAGGCATCCTGCTTCAAAGCTGCCATTGTTTTTCTTGACTTCTCATCCACCGATGTCCATATAGGCACAGCTAGAAATAGGAGCTAGCAGAGCTGAAATGTTAGTTACTGCTGCACAGCCTGCACAGAAAGTGAGAGCCTGAAGAGGCTGTCAAAAGTGAAAACAGCCAGATTGTAAAATTCCTTTAAATATGTATCTGTTGTGCAGCCTTATTGTTTACTCGGGTCATAAATAGTTAAGCCTGTGGGGCTATAACCCTTTTGACAAACCACTAACACAGAAAGCCTGTTCAGAACAGTTCACCCCTACACACGTGAAATATTTATTGAAAACACAAAGCTTAGGCTGTATTGACACTATTAAACCTTAAAAGTGTGAAAAAGCATGACTGTTTCCCAACATTAGAAAGCATTTACCCAAAAAGGTTTAGAAGCAAGCCGGCCTGATGAGAAGAAAAAATGTGTATATTGCATGAAATAAAAAGAACCTGAAAATTGAAGATACAGACCAGGTAATGAAAGCACTTTGGGTGGAAGCTAGATTTTACATTTGTTGACAGAAATGGAGTTTCAATGTAATGTGTGCCAGCTGGTCCAAAATGTGTAGCAAGGAATGTTTATTGTGTGTCATGCAACTTTGCATTTCTGTGCTCCAAGACAAAACACGGGGATGTAATTTCCATCAGCGGACAGCTGTTTATTGCGTGGCACATCCCTAATTAACACATAGTTTCCCATTACTAAGAGAGTCCTTTTTTTCAACATGCCAGACCCCATATTTATTTTCTGTCTACATGGACACTTGCTTTTAAATTCGTAAATTTTTCAAACTAAGACCAATGAAGCGTTCCTGAGATCTCACCTGAGGCTGCTATAGTCAGAAAAAGGCGTCTGGCAACTCTTGGCTTTTTTTTTCCAAAAATCTACATTTAATCATACAGGATGTCTCATCAAAGGTGATCTACATCTATAAATCCTGGATGTTTGCTCCCCTACCAGAATCCTAATATCTAAACCTATATTTAGAAGTGAAGCTGCTCTCCAGATGTCTACCTCATTCAAACTCGTGTATTTGCCTTTCTATTCAATACTATCTTCTTGGAATGCTTTTAAATACAATGTGTAAATATTTCTGTACTATGGACAGTCCAGAAACAATAGTTCACAACGTGTCAGTGAACCTACACATTTAAGGAAGGGGTGCGCATTTCTTTGTTTGCTTTATTTTAACTTATACACCGGGAAAAAGCTCCATTTTACATTAAATGGAGTCTGTGCGATGCCAAACGCGGACCCTTCAACCGTAGATATTTGGATTGTTTTTTTGGATACATTGTAAGTTTTTATGCAGTTTCTATAAAAGTCCTATGATGATGAAAGCCATATGGTATTCTGCTGTAAAACAGCATGTGGTTTTAGTGTGCATTTTTTTTACTGCTACATGTAAACTATCCAAGTTAGTGACGATGTTTCACCCAATTTAATATTTTCCAAAGCCGACGGAACAATACAATAGGTAAATTAAGTTAGAGGTTATTCTTATAAATTTCCCAAAAGCACAGCTCAGTTTTGGCAAATTGATTGACCTTATATACTCTAATAGCCAACAAATCACAAATGTATTTGGAAATCAGCAAACTATAAATTTTCTAAATAATATGCACATTTTATTTGTAGACCAGTGTATGGATCTATTAATGTACTTGTATTACAAAAGCAATACATGAATAAAGATTAACAGAGGACCTATGAAATGGGCCTCAATAATAATAAATTTATACCAGAGAAGAAGGGAGGCCTAAACCTGCATTGGGTCTTCAACCTCCAAAAGGATAGTGATCTTTTTGTTTTCCTTGTATGCACTGTGTTTTTGTAGTATGTCAGGTACATAAATAGGGGCACCACCAGGACAGTATTAGCAGTGTTCCCGTCAGGGATCCCGATCATTTTTTTTTTTTTTCTTAAAAGGGGCTAACATATGGGAAGATGGGAAATGGTAATGAAAAGACCCCAATATTTGGCGTATGGGGCCCCAGGTTTTAATTGAAGCTCTGGGCCCCCAACATTAGTGCTAATTTAATACTGGTGTTTCCTATGTGGCGGGAAGGTTTTTGGGGGCCCCCTCAGGCTGCAGGCCCGTTGGACTGTACCTTGCACCCCTATACTACCCCCCGGGGGCCCTGAAATTCTTATCCCAGCCCCTTTAAATCTATACACCCCAAAAAATATGCAAATGTATATTATAACATTCAAATAGGCTTCTATTGGTATAAGCGTGCAGGTTTACATTTGGGTAGCTTTTCCTTTTCTTACAGTGCCAAAAATTCATAGGTAGATAAATGCAACTTTGTATATTTCCAGACCTTTGATATGGTGTTGGCTTAGCATTCAACTTTGCTCCCAGCACTTTTGGGAAAAAATTTTTGAGTCATGTGTTACCAGCTTGTTCTTCATAAAAAAAGGAAAGGCCCCTATTCCCCCCCACTTATTTGTTATTAAATCCTTACATGGGTAACCTGTTGCCAGGCTCGGACTGGGGCGCCGGGGGATCGGTGAATCCTCCGGGGGGCCCCCCCCCCCCGAGCCGCTGTGGGCCCCGGAGGCAGTGAAACCGTCCCTGGGGGCCCCCCGGCCCCGCATCCGGTCTCGAAAGCCCGGGGGCCTGGTCCTGAGGACCAGAGACCGCCCGGGGGGGGGGATATTTTCCCCCGACCCCGGGGGGACGGGGGTCAGCGGGTGAAAGCCCCCCGCGCTCGGCTCCGCTGATTGCCCTGCCAGGGAAGGCATTGGCCTTAACCCCGCCGGGCCCGGCCCCCTACTGTGATGTAGCGTGCGGTGATCACTTCACCGGCCCCCCTCGCAGGGCGCCGTACGGAGCCGGGGGCGTCGGAGCGGCAGGAGCTGGGGGGCAAGGTAAAGGGGTTTTTTTTTTTTTTTTGTTTTTTTTTTTTAAATCCCCCAGGGGGTGTCTACTACTGGGGGCCCTGACTATTAAGGGGGGGCCCGGTACTTTGGGGGCCCTGTCATTAAAGGGGGCCCTGGTATCTGAGGGCCCCCTTTTATTAAGGGGGCCTGGCTACTTCTGGGGGCCCAAATATATGAGGGCCCCGTTTTAAAGGGGGCCTGGCTACTCTGGGGGCCCTGGCCTACTGGGGCCCTGGGTACTAAAGGGGGCCCTGGCTACAACTGGGAGCCCTGCCTACTACAGGGGGCCCTGTCTACTACTGACGGCCCTGTCTACTACTGGGGGCCCTGGCGACAAAAAGGGGGCCCTGACTACTACTGGGGGCTCTGGCTACTACTGGGGGCTCTGGCTACTACTGGGGGCCCTGTCTACTAAAGGGGGGCCCTGGTTTTAAAGGGGTGCTGGGGTTAAAAAAGGGGAGCCCTGACTACTACTGGGGGCCCTGGCTACATAAAGGGGGGCACTGATACATAAAGGGGGGCCCTGGTACAAAGGGGGGGGTGTAACTAAAAGGGGGGCCTGGTACATAAAGGTGGGCCCGACTAATAAGGGGGCCCCGGTTCATAAAGGGGGCCCATGGCTTATAAAGGGGTGCCCGGCTTCAAAAAGGGGGGGCCCTGATATAGGGGGCCCTGGGTACATAAAAAGGGGGGACTGACTAAAAAAGGGGGGCCCTGGGTAATAAAGGGGGCCCCGATAATAAAGGGGGCCCCGGCTACATAAAGGTG
>JAODAL010024694.1:0-60068 GCA_025379985.1 Phyllomedusa bahiana | reverse complement strand
TTCCCCAATTTTTGGGCGGATTTCTTTATAATACTTTGGTCGGAACCCTTGGTGCTTCCCCCTTCTACGGGGTTATGGGAGCCCCCCCGCCCTTTCCCCCGGGGCCCTCTTTTTCCGAAGTTCGGGTGGATGTCTATGGTTCGAGATATGTCTGTATTTGGGAGCAGATTCGTCAGTCCCTACAGCAGGCGCAGTCCGCATGAAAACCCGGCGGACAAGAAGAGGAGACCTTCCGACTTGCTTCCTGGTGACAAGGTGTGGCTCTCTGCCAAATTCGTTGGGTTTCAAGATACCGAGTTATAAACGGGGGCCCCAACGGTTCTTGGGGCCTTTCCAGGTTTTGAGTCATATTAATCCTGTGGCCCTATAACTCGGCTCCCACCCTCCATGCGGACCCCTTAATTCTTTTCATGTCTCCCTACTGAAGCCCGTTGTGCTAAACCGCTTCTCCCGTAGGATTACCCTCCCCCCCTCTCCTGAAGCAGTAACCTCCAATGTCTTTGCGGTAAAGGACATACTTGCTATGAAATCCATCAGAGGGAGACGTCATTTTCTGGTCGATTGGGAGGGTTTTAGGCTGAGGAGAGATCTTGGGAGCCGGAGGAGAACATATTGGACTGAGGCCTGTTGGTGAGGTTTCTCCATTCTAGGAGAAGTGGGAGGCCTAAGGGGAGGAGGGTGCTGTCACCGGTGGTCCCGCAGCCCCTTGGGTGGGCTGCGGGCTCACCGGGACTTCTGCGCCCTCTCCCGTCGCGGGGACGAGCGGCGCCGGATGTTCGGGGGCCGGGCCGCGGGGAACTTTTTCCCTGGACGGGCGGACTTACCAGTCCGCGCTCCTGCTTCTGTGTGGCGTCCCTGCCGGGTGCGGCGCGCGTCCCCGCTCCTTAGGGCGCGCGCGCCAGCCTCTTCTGAATTGAAGGGCCAGCGCGCCCATTATTGGTTGTTGTTAATCGCTGAAACCCCATTTAAGGGTTACACTTCTGGGACGTCCCCGCCCGGGTCTTTAGTGCCCTTTTAGCCTATTGAGAAAGCGTTCTGAGTGCCTTCGTCCTGTCCATGTACCGAACCTCTTTGCCTACGCCCCTCGACTACGAACCTTTGCCGTCTGCCCTGACCTTATTGCCTGTCCCCGACTACGCCTCTTCTGACGATTCTGTACCTTGCTACTCCTTGGCCGGGCCCCCCCAAGCAAGTCTCGCCAGTGGAATGCGACCTGGTTTGTTTCCCGCCGCAGCGAGTCCATCCCGCTTTGCGGTGGGCTCTGGTGAATACCGGGTTCTACTTAGACTCCGCTCCCTGGTGTGGCTTACGCCATCGCTTGCGCTGGTCCAGCGGATCCACTACCGTCCGCCGTAACAATAACTAGGGAACTAGGCTCCATAGCAAACTTTTGGATGCCACTTCCCCGACCACAAACACTTACCGGGACCTTTTAGGTCATGCAGTTAATAAATAGTACAAGGAGTGATTATCTCTCCATAGATATCCCATATACTGAACCAAAAAATCCCAATACCAAGACCAACATACAATAGCGCTACACATATGACCTGATATACTGCCAGAACACGCCACAAATTACCACCAAATAGTAAAAACTGAATAATACCCTAAAACATTACTAAAAAAGATCAATATTACCGCATATAGTGGTATATCCCAGAATACAAAGGTGCCAAAAAGTTGAAAAATTACCTCTTGCAAACCGGGCAGTCTGCCTTTACCCCTTGGGACAGACGTGAGCATTCACAGGCAGGATGCGCTGGGCCCCGTAGCTCTGCTCCACCGGCAGTGAACTGTTATGTTCATCCCGGCAGCACATACCCACGGAATACTGGAGTAGAAAGGACATGGTAGCAGCTGCTCTGGGGCCCGGCCCCCTAAGGGCTTGGGCCCCATAAAGCTGCTAGTTGTACCCAGTATTATGCCCATGAGCAGTATTAGTGTACTACCATATACAGGCTTCTCATTCATCATCTAATAGGCATGCTAGCATGGCAGCTATGGAGGCCTTTATGAGGCCTCTGGCTGTCATGGCAAATGAACAGCACCCTGAAATTGCGTTGCAGAAGGAGGGGGGGACACATTCTGGGGCCGCGTTAGGCCGTGGCCACATTCACAAAATTCAGATGCCATGGTAATGTTTGCCACAGCATATTAATGGTTAAATGCCTGGGATCAGAGCCATCTCTGATCTGGACTGCTAGTGGCAGTTGCCACTTATATAAAAGCACACAATGCATAGAGTGAGCCAACTAGGGCAAACTAAAGGGGAATCAGATGTAGCAGTTGCTACCGAGCCCTGCAGCCTAAGGGGGCCTAAAAGCCATCCTGCTACATAAGGAGACAGGCATTGTAATGCACATAACTTTTAAATAGGGCCCCGGAGCTTCAAGTTACACCTCTGAGCTCAACAGGTAATTTATTCAAAGGAATAGAAAAATGGATGTTAGTGCAGCACGTGTAATACTGCAGGAGTTAATTTTGGCAATCATGATTTACGAGTATTGAGGGAGGGTAATACCCTTAACCCCCTGGAAGGTGGGTTAGGGGACTCTGTGGGAAAGGGAAAACACCCAGTCACTTACCCCCCCCCCGAACTTGGGTTGTGGGTGAAAAGTCAGGGCAGGTGGGTTTCTATCAAAGTCGGTGTCTAAGGCAGGAGCTAAGGATCAGAATAGAAAAATGGTGCATGAGAAGTAGAAACCCCTAGAGTGCACTAACAATCTAGCAAGGGGCTTGGGGACAGAGTTCCTCTAAATACCCACAAGTGACAGAGGCTTAGGCAGGAGAAGTGAGCTGTACATGCTTGCCCTTTAAATTGTCGAGCGTGCTTGCTCGCCCCGTAATGTAGTACAAGAGGAGACCTACAGAGAGAGCAGTGGATGCCGCCTGGGGAGGAAAGTGGGTACGTCGCGGGCTGCCGGTGGGCGTGGCAATGGGGTTCCCCCTTGTGACACTGTATGTTGAGTTGGTGAAGTTTAAGCAGATTACATATTCATAAATGCCTAAATTATCAGGTTACAGTATATGATATCTTTATAAATATAGATAATTAGGGTTTGAATGCAGTAGTAAATGTTTCTCATATACTGTCTAGTTTCATATGGTCAAATCATTAATGGACACTATTTGTTTCTGATGTGTTTCTAGTATAAAGCTGTTTAGAAGGGGTTAAATCTTACAGTTCTAGCAGAGGTCTTGATAAGGTGCACTTGTACTGTTCTCTTGCTTTGTCACCTTGACACTGTGCAAGGAAACAGCAAGTATATCAGGTTGCTGTAAAGATTGTGACTTTGATTGACAGACACTGAGATTTACTGAGCCTTGTCCTAGTAGTCAGGGCACAGATCAGGGCTGGACTAGGACTAAAAAGTAGCCCTGGCACACAAACCTCACCAGCCCTCATGAAAAAACGCACCCATTGCAAAACAATAGCGGCATGCTGTGTGTGTTGTGACGGATTCTGCTTTATTTTATAGCACCCTTTAAATATGTAAAACACACTGATATTATATAAGAAACCAGCATAAGATAGATTATAAATTAAACAATTAAACATCTAAGCACATGGTCAAGTAACGGGGCAAACATGCTCTTTTAGCCGGGACAAATATGGCTACCACTATGACCAATATAACTAATAATAGCAGCATGTAGTAACCATACCACATAGTAGTGAAATATTATTTCTACATTGCTTGTCTACAGAGTATCATCACCGTGCTCAAGAAACTAGAAAATCGTATTCATAGCCAGAATACATAACAATTGAAGAGAACCTGTGACACCTCCTGATGTAAATGTTTTATAAAATACTATTTTTTTTCCTATGAAATAACAATTCTCGAGAATCATCTCTTATTAAATTCAATATTGGGCTGTTCCTCTGTTATTCCTACTGGAAATGAATGATGTTACTTCTCCCCTTGTTTTAGGCCTATGTTGCTACACAGTATCGTCAGTCATCGCTGACCATATCAGTCCATGTAGGATCACATCCTATTACAAGAGACTGGTTAGGGGAAGTATACACCAATTTTGAATTGATTGTTAACCATACATGCCAACTCTCCCGTTTTTGGCGGCGGGGGGTCCTTTAAAGGGCCGCGGCCGGCAGTAGCGCTTGTGCGCTACTCCCCGGGGCCGCGGTCCGTTCCCACGGGGGGGTGAAAGCGGGCGCGGGTCCGCTCACCCGCTGGGTCTCACTGTACGGGGAGGAGGCAGGAGGGAGCGCTCCCTCCTCCCCCCTCCCCCTGTTGTACAGCAGCCGCTGCGCGCCGTGCTACAGGTCAGCGGCGCAGGGGAAATGACGCGCGGCTGCTTCATTCCCCTGCGCGCTGAGGAGATCGGGCAAAAGCCTGGCCCGGAAGCTGCAGGAGCCTGGTCAGGTAAGTGGAATTTATTATTTTATTTTTATTAACTACATGGGGGGCTCTGCCTGGCTACAATGGGGGGGGGGGTCTACCTGGCTGGCTACAATGGGGGCAACTACCTGGCTGGCTACAATGGGGGCAACTACCTGGCTGGCTACAATGGGGGCAATACCTGGCTGGCTACAATGGGGGAAACTACCTGGCTGGCTACAATGGGGGCACTACCTGGCTGGCTACAATGGCGGCAACTACCTGGCTGGCTACAATGGGGGCAACTACCTGGCTGGCTACAATGGGGGCAATACCTGGCTGGCTACTAAAGGGGGCAACTACCTGGCTGGCTACTAAAGGGGGCACTACCTACCTGGCTGGCTACTAAAGGGGGCACTACCTACTTGAATACTAAAGGGGGCATTACCTACTTGAATACTAAAGGGGGCACTACCTACCTGACTACTAAAGGTGGCAACTACCTGACTACTAAAGGGGGCAACTACCTGACTATTAAAGGGGGCACTACCTGGCTACAAAGGGGGCAACTACCTGGCTAACAAAGGGGGGCATCTACCTAGCTACAGAGGGGGCATCTACCTTGCTACAAGGGGGCATCTACCTGCCTGTAAGGGGCACTACCTGGTTATGGGGGGCTACTACCTGGCTATAAGGGCATCTACCTGGCTTTCTTCCAAAGCCATTATGTAGTTAGGCGGAGTGGGTGTGGCTTTTTGAAGGGGCGTGGCACACAAAAGATGGGCGTGTCCATGCAAATTTTTGCCGCGGCGCGCTACGCTCACCACCCTCTTTAATCTCCTGCTTTTCCATTTTCAAAAGTTGGCAACTATGTTGTTGACCCCTTACCGCTGGAGCCAGTATTGGCCTCTCTGACAGAGCCCCATTTTTTAAATCTGGCGTGTGTCACTTTGTGAGAATAACTTTTTGACACTTTAACCTATCCATGTGATTCAGAGATTAAGATAGTAAGAAATTTTGGTCCAAAAAGTCCTTGTTTATTTGTGAAAAATATTAAAGTATGAAAAATTTACCAATTTCAAACTTTAAAATTTCTGAGCCTAAGACAGTTATTCCACTCAAACTAGTTTATAACTAGCATCTACTGTAGGTTGGCATAAATGTCTTTTCTTTTTTTTTACCACATTAGGGGGCTTAGAAATTTAGTAGTAATTTTCACATTTTCAAGAAAATTTGCAATATACATTTTTTTAGGGACCAGTCCAATTCTACCGTGACTTTGATTGTCCTGTATGGTAGCTACCCCCATAAAGGACTTCATCTAAGAAACTACACCTCTTAAAGTATTCAAAACAGCATTTAGGAAGTTTAATAACCCATTAGGTGTTTCACAGGAATTAAAGCAAAGTGTAGGAGAAATTTCAAAATTTCACTTTTTTTTGCAATTTTAAATTTTTATCCATTATTCACAAGAACACGGTAGATGTGATCAGGGAAATGCAACTTAATATTGATTCCCCAGATTCTGCTGTTTTCAGAGATATCCCATATCTATTTGGCTCAACCACAAGCCACAGAATAGGAGGAGCACCTACTGGACTTTAGGGTCTCATTTTCATTACGAATTTATTTAGGCTCCATTTCAGGTTTGCGGACACCATAAGGAGCTAAAACTTAATAAACACCCCTAATAAGACCCCATATTTGAAACTACACCCCTTAAGGAAAATATCCAGGGGTGTAGTGAGTATGTTGACCCCACAGGTGTTTCACAAATTTTTTTAGCTGTAGGCTGTGAAAATTAAAAAAATATTTTTTCCCAACAATCTGCGATTTTAGCTGAAAATAATTAATTTTTACAAGGAATCCTGGAAAAAAAGCACCCAAAACTTTGTTATGCAATTTCTTCAAATTTCGGCAATACCCTACATGTGGGTGTAAACTGGGCACATGTCAGGGTGCACAGATGTTCCATTGTGTTTTTTAGCATTGAAAATGGAGAAGGAGGGGGGGGATGCAGTTCAGCCATTGTTTTTTGGGCTTCAATTTAACAGCGTTCGCCGTGCAGTGTAAATGATGTGATAACTTTACTACAGGGGTCGGTTCAATTGCAATGATATAATTTTTTTAATTTTTTTTTTTTTTATGTTATTACTTTTACACAATAGAAATATGTCTATAAAAAATTACGTTTTTATGTTGTCCTATTCTAACAGCCATAACTTTTTCATTTTTCTGTATATGAAGACGTTTTTATTGGTGAAACAGAATTGAAAATAAGTTTGATAATTTTAGCATTTTAATGGCATCCATCTTGTCTTCTTCAAACTTAAATCTTTGTTCTAATATTCTGTATGAATTTCTGACTAGGATACAAGGACATGTTCTGTTCCGCTCACATCATAATATTTGGTCTAGAGATATGTCTAGAAGGCCGTGGCATTTGAATAACAGGTCATAGCTGCTGCTTATTTAAGGTTATTAGATTAGTGTAACTAAGGCAGATGTCAGAGTATTCATTTTTATTTTTTGGTAGATGGGAGGTGTCATGATTTTAATAATTAAATTATATCTTTACATTAAGACACTGATTGGATTGTAACCTATATCTTATGCTATATACTTATCTTTGATTGGATTGTAATATGCCTACCTTCTCTGTATGATCACACCTATACCCTTTAAAAAATCATGTCAGTCCATAATAAAGCATTCTAATCTTTTGAATAGAATCACAGTGCATTGTTATGTTTGAAGGTCCGTGGGAGACAGAGAGAGGTTGCTAAGAAAGGATATTTACATCAATTGGTACCATTATGGGGTGCATACGACACTTTGATCACTTTTTATAAAGGGTTTTGTGAGGCATTTTGAACAAAATACAGCAATCCTGGCAGTGTTTTTTATTTTTATTTTTTATAGCGGTCACCGTGCGGTATAATTGACATGCTAGTTTTACTCAGCAGGTCGATACGATTACAGCGATACCCAATTTGTATATTTTTTAATTTTTTTTTTTTTTTTTTATGTTTTACTGCTTTTACACAATAAAAACACTTTTATTCAAAAAAGAGAACATGTTTTTGCATCTCAACAGTCTAAGAGCCATAACTTTTTTTATTTTTCTGTGCACAGAGCTGTGTGGGGGCTTGTTTTTTGCGGGATGAGTTGACGTTTTTATTGGTATCATTTTTTTGCGGGGACTTTTTGATAAGTTTTCAATATGTTTTTTGGAAGGCAGAGTGAAGAAAATACTGCAATCCTAGTAGTGTTTTTTATTTTTATTTCTAACAGCGCTCACCGTGCAGTATCCATGACCTTTACGATCTCTGGGTCGATATGATTACGGCGATACCCAATTCATATAGTTTTTTTATTTTGAAGCACTTTACAAAAAAAGAAAAATAGTGTTTTTTTGTGTAAAACAATATTTATGCATCGCTATTTTCTGAGAGCCATAACTTTTTTATTTTTCTGTATACTGTACAGAGCTGTTTAATGGCGTTTTTTTTGCAGGATGAACTGACGTTTCAATTGGTACAACTTTGGCATTTATATGAGTTTTTGATCGCTTTTTATTCCATTTTATGTGCTGCGGGATGAACAAAAATCACAATTCTGTGGCTTTTTTTTTTTTTTATACAGTGTTTGTACAGGTTAATTAACATGACAGATTTATAGGGTGGATCATTACGCACTCAGCAATACCAAATATGGGTACTTTATTTATTTTTTTTAATCTTTTTGGGGACGATTGACGTTTGTAAAGGGGAAAAGGGTGGTGTACGTATTTTTTATTTTATTTTTCGTGTTTGTGTTTTACTTTTTTTTTACTTTTTCACATTTTTTCACTTTTTCCCAGTGGGGATTTGTAACAGCAATCTTCAGATTGCTGTTACAATGGTAGACCTGTACACAGCATTGCTGCTGTGTACTGGTGGCATGGTGACATCACCCGACTACCCGGATGCTTTCAGAAAGCATCCGGGGAGTCGGGTAAGAAGATCAGTAGCGGCGCAGAGCGCTGTTACTGCGCCGGTCGTAGGCAGAAGGAGCTCACTCCTCCTGCCTACAGCTTCATTATCGCGACCATGACAGGTTGCGATAATGAAGCATTAATCACCCGCGGCCAGAGCTCACTCCGGAAGTGGGTGATGCGGTATGAGGCCCGCGGTAATTTACTGTTGTTCGCTTGTCGCGATCTTGCGGGGCTCGCCTGTAAGTCGCACGATTGTCAGGACGTATGGATTCGTCCATTTGCAGGAACGCACTTGCATATGCCCAATGTCGGGAAAGTTAAAGGGAACCTGTCACATAGATTATGCCCCCCCTGCTGAGGACAACACAAGCCAGTGTCAGACATGCTGTTTCCAGTGCTGTGCCCCTTATTCTGTAAGATGCTGTAGTTTTAGAGCATTTACCCCTCAAATCATATTCATGAGCAGGTGTTATCTCTGCCCATCAAAGGCAAGGCCCGCCCACTGACAGTTATTCACATGTTTCTACCTATTCAAAGTAATAGGTTTATCAGTTGAGGTGGACGGGGCTAGCCTCAGGTGGGCGGGGTTTGAAAAAAACTGACACTTTTCTGGCTGAAAACTGCAGGTTGAGCACTAAATACTCTAAGGCCTCGTTCACACGGCTTATTTCAGAACGTATTTACAACGGATTTCCGATGTAAATACGTTCTGAAATCAGTTGAAAATCAGTTGCAATAAGTGCCACTAAGTGTGGCACGTATTTGTAACTGATTTCCCGACGGATTCACCATCTACAATCATTGTAGGTGGTGAACCGTCCGGAATAATTGACTTTGTCAATTGTTTTTCCGTCCGGATTGCCGTCGTCAATCCGCGGGCGGCAATCCGGAAACGGATTTTTTGCGTCGTGTGAACGACGCGCCGTATTTTCTTTTGAAATCAATAGAAAATAGGCTGTGACTTATTTTGGACGGATTTTTCCGACGGATTGACGATCGTCAATCCGTCGGCAAATCCGTCCGAATTAAGCCGTGTGAACGAGGCCTAAAACTACAGCATCTTACAGAATAAGGGACACAGCGCTGGAAACAGCATGTCTGTCACTAGCTTCTACTGTCCTCAGGGGGACATAAACTATGTGACAGGTTCTCTTTAAATGGCAGCACAAAGTTGCTGGTAAACACCCGATATGCTCACAAAACTGTAAATGTAAAAAACACTGCTGTAGCGCCCCCATGGCTGTTCTCAGCCACACTACTGTATCTATCCTTATGGCATATTCGCATGATGAATTGGTGTTGCAAATTTCAGCATTGACTCAGCATCGAATCCTTGTCGGATAATCAATGCCTGTAAGACAAGGATTTGATGCTGAGGTAGATTTTCAACCTCCTACATAATATGAGGTCGCAGAATCCGCCTCAAGAATTAACATGTCAGTTCTTTACCATTGCTGAAAAGAAAGCAGCACTGAGGAAAATAATTGACACCAATTTACCATAGGAAACAATGTAAAGCGGACTGCACACTTTTTCTAAGGCAGATACAGCGCTGAATCCATCCCAGAATCAGTGTCCAAATCAGCCATGTGAATGTACCCTTGCCCTTAGTCTACACTGAGACCTTCTGCAGCACTAGTGACTGATTTTAACTATTTAGTGACCACTGCAGTCCATGTGGCTGCATGTAACTCAATGCATGGCTTTGTACTGCAGCTGTAGCTCTATAGCTAAAATCATTAAGGTCCCATTCACATAGTGTTTCAGGGCTCTGTCACAGGTATCCATTGAGATACCTTGAAAAAGGTATCCTGATCCATACCACAGCAAGCCCGGCAGAGCCATAGGAGACTGTAGCACAAATATAGACTCTTTTAGGTTACATTTGTTCTAGTTCACATTAGTATATACTTTATGTGCTGGACACATAAGATTGGTAGACCACCAGCCAGGGGCGTAACTAGAGAAGCCTGGGTCCCATAGCAAACAATTGGATGGGGCCCCATACCCCCCCCCCCCCCCATCGCCTGCCTCCCAACCACGAACAATTACTGGGACATGCAGTTACTACATAATACAAGGAGTTATTACCTCACCATAGATATCACCATCATACTGCTACACAACAAATCCCACTATACCAAAACAAACATTACCAATAACGCTACTACATATGGACCTGATTATACCGCTAGAACAGGACCACAAATTATCACCACATAGTGACTGAATAATACTATGACTGATCAGTATACAAAGACCAATATTACCACCATATAGTAACCATATAATGGTAGGTATCAGCAGTGTCGGACTGGGAGGTCTAGGGCCCACAGGGGAGTTGATCTTGGGGGGCCCACCCTACTGTACATGAAAATTATACCAGCCCCTCGGACATAAATGCGCCCATTTTACCACATAATACAGTGTGCAAAACAGAACTGTAATGTGTAGTACAATAGCAAGTTAGTCACACATTTGTCAGTCTAACATATCATAGACACAGGGCTAAGTTGCTCCATCCATATCCCCCTCCAGTCCACATACAATATCCCCCTCCACGTTTCCCTTGGTCACGCACCTCAGCACCTTCTAAAATAAACACCAGCAAGAAAGTAAAAGTCTAACGCCTATCACAGGGTCAGGTGTTCCCTCACTCTTACAATCAGGAACATATGTACTCTGCCACTATACTCACACCGATATAACCTACAACACCGCCATATAGAGACCACATAGAGGTCAGACACCAGCTCAGGTATAACCTACAACACCGCCATATAGGAGGTCAGACACCAGCTCAGGTATAACCTACAACACCACCATATAGAGACCACATAGAGGTCAGACACCAGCTCAGGTCACCATCACATTACAATATAAGAAATAACCCCTGAAATCAGGGACTCACCGGAGACTTATCTGATGAGTCGTTCTCTTCTCTCATGAGTTGTTCTTATTCCCTTTTCTTCTGCATCCGTTCCACACCGCCATGATGACTTGTCCCGGCCACAACTCATCCCTGCAGAAATTACACACAAATATCTTAGAATCCTCAATTTTCCAGCATCTCTTTACCTATTTCCACCTCTGTACAAACTGCCTAGGGGTGGGAGAGCGGGTACAAGCCATAACTTAGAGACCTAGTATCCTAAGGGGCTGGAAGGAGGACTGACCCCTTGGAGATAATACTACAACTATGGGCTGCTGCCCTCTCAATTATATTACCAGGTAGGTAGGCAAGACCCTAGGTAGGTAGGCATATGGGCAAGGTCCCAGGTAACTAGATGGGCCCTATTTAGGTAGGTAGACCCCCGCTGGATAAGTTGGTAGGCCAGCCCCAGGCAGGCTGGTGGGTACCTAGCCACAGGTGGGTAGGTAAATAGCCCCCAGGTAGATAAGCAGGCCCAGTTAGGAAAGTAGATAGGCTACAGTTAGGTTGGTGGACCCCAGTTAGGTAGGCTGTAGGTAGGTGTTGGTGAGTCCCAATTAGTTAGGCTGTAGGTAGGTGGTTTCCCCCAGTTAGGTAAGCTGTAGGTAGTTAGGGTCCCCTTTATATAGGCTGCAAGCAGTTAGGGACTCCCTTTAGGTAGTATACAGGCAGTTAGGGGTCTCCTTTAGGTAGTATACAGACAGGGGTCTCCTTTAGGTAGTATACAGACAGGGTCCCCCTTTGGAGCCAGGGCCCCCCTTTGTAGCCACAGCCCCCCTTGTAGTCAGCCAGGGCCCCCTTTGTAGCCAGGGCCCCCCTTGTAATCAGCCAGGGCCCCATTTTGTAGTCAGGGCCCCCTTTGTAGCCAGGGCCCCCCCTTTGTAGCCAGGGCCCCCTTTGTAGTCAGGGCCCCCCTTTGTTGTCAGTGCCTACCTTTGTAGTCAGGGCCCCCCTTTGTAGCCAGGGCCCCCTTTGTAGCCAGGGCCCCCTTTGTAGTCAGGGCCCCCCTTTGTAGTCAGGGCCCCCCTTTGTAGCCAGGGCCCCTTTGTAGCCAGGGCCCCCTTTGTAGTCAGGGCCCCCCTTTGTAGCCAGGGCCCCCTTTGTAGTCAGGGCCCCCCTTTGTAACCAGGGACCCCCTTTGTAGCCAGCGCCCCCCTTTGTAGCCAGCGCCCCCTTTGTAGTCAGGGCCCCCCTTTGTAGTAAGGGCCCCTTTAAAGCCAGCGCCCCCCTTTGTAGCCATGGACCCCTTTGTAGTCAGCCAGGGCCCCTTTGTAGTCAGGGCCCCCCTTCTTAGCCAGGTCCCCCCTTTGTAGCCAGCACCCCCTTTGTAGTAAGGGCCCCCTTGTAGTCAGCCAGGGCCCCCCTTGTAGTCAGCCAGGGTCCCCTTGTAGTCAGCCCGGGCCCCCTTTGTAGTCAGGGCCCCCCTTTGTAGCCAGCGCCCTCCTTTGTAGACAGCGCCCCCTTTGTTGGCACGGCCCCCCTTTGTAGCCTGGGCTCCCCTTTGTAGCCAGGGCCCCCCTTTGTAGCCAGGGCCCCCCTTTGTAGCCAGGGCCCCTGTAGGTAGATTAAAAAAAACCAAAAAAACAAAAACAAAAAAACAGCCACTTACCTGGCTCCGGCTCCCGCTCCCGGCCGCTCTGAGCTGTCACCGGCTTCTACTGTAGTCCTGCATAGGCGGCACGGTGAAGTGACGTAACCGCGCAGCCTACGTCAGCAGTAGGGGCCTACGGCCAGCAGGCTTAAGGCCTAACACCTTCAGCCTGCCAGGGAGATCAGCGGAGCGCTAGTGGCGCTGTGCTCCACTGACACCGCGCAGCCCCGGGAGTCGGGGACATTAGTCCCCCGCTACCGGGCTCGGTCTCTGGGCGCTCGGGAGGCGTGGCCCGGGCGTTCAGTGACCGGATGCGCGGACGGGCCCCGGGGAGCGGCTTCACTGCCTCTGGGGCCCACAGCGGCTCGGGGGGGCCCACTGGGGGATTCACCGATCCCCCGGCGGCCCAGTCCGAGCCTGGGTATCAGTGTGCATAGGTGCTCTACAGACTGTATATTACACCCGTACAGTTACCATATAGTGGTATATACCAGTGTACACAGACTCTGCAGACACATGAGTGATTATACTGCTGTTACATATTTTGACTCACATGTGACATTTCTCTGGCGAGTCGTTGACTTTCCCTCTTTTTTTTTTTTGCATCTGGTCCAGACCGCCATGATGACTTCTCCCGGACACCACTCGTCCCTGGAGATTTAGACACAAATATCTTAGAATCCTCACTTTTCTAGCACCTCACTCCCTACCCCCCACCTCTGTATGAACGTCCTAGAGGTGGCAGAGGGGTTTAGGCCATAGCTTAGAGGCCCAGTCTCCTAGAGGGGAGGAACAGAGAATTCTGTAACCCTCAGAATCATATTGGCAGGTAGGTAGACCCCATTAGATAGGTTAGTAGGCTCTAGATAGGTAGGTTGATGGGCTCCAGGTAGGTACGTAAGGAGGCAGTACATAGGCCCCAGATAGGTAGGCAGTACATAGGCCTCAGGTAGGTAGGCAGTAGTTAGGCAGGTCTCAGTTACACAGGTAGGCTACAGATAGGTAGATTTGCCCTAGGTAGACAGTAGTTATGCCCCAGTTAGGTAGGCAGCCCTAAGGTTGGTAGGTAGGCTGTAGGTAGGCCCCAGGTAGCTAACTAGGCAGTAGGTGGGCCACAAGTAGCTGGGTTATAGGTGAAGCCCACATAAGTAGGTAGGTAAATAGGCTATCGAGGGCCCCAAATAGGCAGGCATGCTTTAGCTAGGCTATATGGGGTCCATTTAGGCAGGCAGGGTTGAGATAGGCTATAGGGGGCACCAGATAGGCAGATAGGTAGGCTATAGGGTCCCCATATAGGCAGACAGGGTTTACTTAGCTATAGGGCCTCATATAGGCAGTCAGGCAGGGTTTAGGTAGAGTATAGGGCCCTATAAAGGCAGGCAGAGTTTAGATATCTATAGGGCCCCATATAGATAGGCAGGAAGGGCATAGGGGCCATATAGGTAGGAAGGCAGGGTTTAGGTAGCTATAGAGATCCATATAGGCAGGCAGGGTTTAGGTAGCTATAGGGCCCATATAGGTAGGCAGACAGAGTTTAGGTAGGGTATAACGGCCATATAGGTAGGCAGGCAGGGTTTAGGTGGCTATAAGGGCCATAGAGACAGGCAGGGTTTAGGTGGCTACAGGGGCCATATAGGCAGGCAGGGTTTAGGTGGCTATAGGGGCCATATATGTACACAGACAAGGCTTAGGGTAGGCTATAGGGGAAATATATATAGTCAGGCAGGGCTTAGGTAGTCTATAGGGGCCATATATGAAGGTAGGAAGGACTTAGGTAGTCTATAGGGTCCATATATGTAGACAGGCAGGGCTTAGGGTAGTCTATAGGAGCCATATGTGTAGGCAGGCAGGGCTTAGGGTAGTCTTTATGGGCCATATATATAGGCAGGCAGGGCTTAGGGTAGTCATTGGGGCCATATATGTAGGCAGGCAGGCAGGGCTTAGGTAGTCTATAATGGCCCCATATAGGCAGGCAGGGATTAGGTAGTCTATTGGGGCCATATATATAGGCAGACAAGGCTTAAGTAGTCTATAGGGTCCATATATGTAGGCAGGCAAGGCTTACGGTACTCTATAGGGGCCATATATATAGGCAGGTAGGGCTTAGAGTACTCTACAGGGGCCATATATGTAAGCAGGCAGGGCTTAGGGTAGTCTATAGGGGCCACATATAGGCAGAAAGGGCTTAAGTAGTCTATAGTTTGTTTAGTGCTCAGGCAGATACATTTTTTAAGTGATGGCAGGATATCATTGGATATGTGGAGATGGCAGGCAAGATTCTCAAGGGGGAGACATTATCAAGAAATATGTGGTTTGTGAAAAATGGAGAGACCTTTTTCAAGATAATGTATTACGCCTATAACGGGTTTAACATTCCAGCATCCTCCAGATATCCAAAACTCCTAACAGATTGTCCCAAGAAAGGTCAGCTTTTTGGCATGGGATGTGGACATGCCTGCATACATGGGCGTAGCTAGAGACCCATGAGCCCCGGTGCAAAACTTAAGCTCGGGGCCCCCCTACTCCCAGACAGCGTGGACCAATACTTTTCAATGACAGATTTCCTTTCCAGGTTACCCCATTCGTGCCAATTACATTTTAGTTCTTATTATTTCTTGTCTATTATGTATCTGTTATTCTACTACCTTTTTCGTGATAAAAAAGGCTTAGTTTTTCATCAGAAAAAAACCATTAAATAAGTTTTGTAATTGTGTTTTCTGTTATAGGCTTTTTTGTAGACAACATAATTTAAGGTCATCAGAGGGGGGGCTAAAAGGTTTGGAGCAGTTTACAGTGTTCATTATACATTGTGTATCCAGCGACTGGAAAGGGAGGGATCTAATCAACTGCAGCTTGAGAATCTGCAAGAACGTCCAGGAACGTCCTAGCAGAGTCACCTGTGACCTGCCTGGATATTTGTAGATATGTGGATATGGGCAGTCCTAGACTGGAAATACCATATTGAATACAGAAAACTGAACATTAATATTGAAGATTAATACTGTCTATCCACATAAAAGTGTATAGGGCTTGGATTTGCAGAATGTATGTATATATACAGTATATATATATATATATATATATCTATATATATATATATATATCTATATATAAATATATCTATATATATATATATCTATATATATATGTATATATAAATACATATATATATATATATATATATATATATATATATATATATATATTGTCACAGAGCGACCATAGGCAGTCGCAGGGTTCTGCCACTAGGTGGCGTACGTGCCACCGAGAGCCTGGTCTCGGTGGGGGAAGCCAGGTATTGTCAGTCAGCAACATTAGGGTGCTGACCCTTATACATAGCATGGCTAATGTCCAGCCATTAAGGGCTGGCCTTCCCGGAACAACTGCAGATGGGTGGGTGGTTGTTCCCACGTTCCAGGTCTTTGGGTTCCAGCCCAGGTATTGGGGGCATCTGGAGCACCTATTAAAGGCCTCCTACTACAGGAGATCAGGGGGCGTGGTCTGCTACCTGGCAGTGGAGCAGCAGTGAAGCAGCAGTGGAGCTGAAGAGAGGCTCTGCCCACAGGGGCTTGTGGGAAGCCGGTATACCAGTGGTGGCTGGTCAAAGGTGTATGTAGTGGTCCGGAGTAGTAGACTCCGACCACAGCTGAGAGAGGGTCTCACTAAGTTTAGTAAGTGGCCAGACGGCGGAGATGTTTATTTGTTTTATTGCTAAAGGCTGTAAACCTGTGCGAAAATAAAACGGGCTGAGGCCAGTTGAAAGAAGCCCCTGTGTCTGTGCCAATATTCCGTTTACCAAAGACGGCGATCCAGGAGCGAAATACCCCCAGGACGGCACAGGAGGGCGCCCAGATGTGAGTGGAGTGTCACTATATATATATATATATATATATATATATATATATATATATATATATATATACACACACACATACTGAAAATCCAAGCCCTATACACTTGTATGTGTACACACAAACCAGCACGCATGAATATTTACTTATGAAGTCACACATGTACACTGCAGCGAGGGCTGTGGAGCCTCGACTCCGACTCCTCAATTTCCCAAAACTCCGACTCCCGACTTCTGACTCCCTCATACATGGTGCATGTTTAAGTGATAAACGGCCTGATGTTACCATTTTACTACAGTAAAGTTATCACCTTATGATACAATAATCAAGCTATTTAGGTAGAACAGACACTGACAAGCAATGTTTTGATCTTTTGAACACTTGTGGGTAGAGTTGAAGAAGAAGCTGTATTTGTATCCAAGTCCAGTCTGCACCAACATTGGGAATGTGTAGAAGAGACCTGGGATCAGATTTTGGTCAAGATATGCTTGAATCTGATTCAGAGCCCAGAAGAATCCAGGCCGTATTGAAAACCAAAGGTGGATTTCCCAAATACTAACAAAATAATACAAATTAAGTCAATAGACCGGGCTCTGATGGGTGCAAATTGGTTTGGAAGAATCAAGGGAAAAGGGGGCTAAGGGATGGAGAAATTGAAGAAACTGTCAAGTTCGGTGGAGGAAGCCTGACAATATGGGGATGTTACACAGCCAAAGATGTTGGCTACTTAACCAGGATCAATGTTGATCTCAATTCTGAGCTATATGTGAGTGTCCTACAACATGAGTTACTTCATATACTTGAGTACTATGGGTATGAAAAGGACGACATAGTGTTCCAGCAGGACAACGATCCGAAGCATATGCCAAGGTTGGAGAAGGAATGGTTCAATGACAATGAGGTAGAGTTGCTATATTGGCCTCCACAGTCCCCAGACCTCAACCCAATTGAACACTTGTGGGTAGAGTTGAAGTATGCACCAACATTGGGAAAGTGTAGAAGAGACCTGGGATCAGATTTTGGTCAAGACATGCTTGAATCTGATCCAGAGCCCAGAAGGATTCTGGCAGTGCTGAAAGACAAAGGTGGATTTACCAAATAGTAACAAAATAATAAAAATTAACATTTTGATTTTTAGGAGCAAAACAGTAACAATGCAGTTACAGGAAAGAATCCGCAAAACTAAGCAGATGCTAAATACTTGCAAGACAAATGTATGTATAAGATAGGTAAGAGAGGACTGTATATAAAATTACAGTAGCCTCATGCACAAAGCTGTAGTGGATGGTGAGATATGGAGCATGAAAATCACAAGTTCAAAACATTGTTACCATTTTGCTTGTCAGTGTAAAATATTTTATTGGCTATGACTTTAGAACACAAAAAAATTGTAAATATGCAAAATCCTGCAGGAACATTTGTGGTGTCTCTGAATTTGTTCTGAGAAATAGTATTGCCTCCATCAGATCCTACATACATGACCTCACATCTGATCTCATTATTTCCAGGCTAGAGAACGGCCTCCCTACACTAACTTGGGTTGGGAGCAAAGCGGTGACCACAGGGGCAACATCTCTAACAATGTCAGGGTATAAAGGAATTGCCTCAGCCACAGTCAGTTTTGACGAATGGTTGAACTCTTCTACTTCTTTGAAAACAGGTGAAATATTTTGCTGAAATCTGTTTGCCATGGGAGCAGAATCTTTTCCCCTCGGGCAGCGTTTTGCATGCTCCATGTCATCAATTACACTCCTCATGTGATAAGGCTGAAGATAAGTGAGCAGTAGCACTGGCCGGACCCAATTCCTCTTGTTCTTTGCACTGCATCGAACTAACTGGACCAACTTATTATATATTTTGGGAGTTGGTCCATTTTATGACGACTCCGACTCCTGCAAAATAAGCACAGACTCCGACTCCACGACTCCGACTCCACAGCCCTGACTGCAGCTATACAATCTCACCCTGGGCAAGTTACACACTGGCAATTCCTCTATATAGCCAACTATACCTCTTTATAGCACACTGTACTTGCTTGAATCTACACATCTTTCCTCTGCTTCCTCCTCACAGCTCTAGGAGGGACCATAGATGACTGCTGCTGCTGCTACAGAGGTCATGAACTCTCCTGAGTTGGACCTCTGTAGGAAAGCAGCTCTGATCTTATCAGCACACAATTTGCTGTGTTGATAATATTATGCAGCTGGGGTGTCTTCGTCCTCGGAGCAGCTTAAGAGCAGGGAGATGGAGACAAGAACTCAGGAGCTCCTCACAGGAGCTACTGAAGTAGCAGCTCTGCTGGGGCGCACATATTTCCTGTTGTTCCTGTACGGCAGGAGCTTGGAGACCCTCCCCCCTCCTTCCTCACTGCTGTCGGCCCTTCAGACAGTTACTGGGCGGCAGAAGCTTAGTGAGAGGAGCAAGACAGATGACTATTTTGCTTTCTAAAGTGCTGCCCCCTCCTCTTGCCGCCTTGACAACTGCCCTCATGTGCTTAGTTAGAACTACGGCAGGGGAAACAGTGTGTGGCAAGGGGGGCCTGTGGGGCCCCCCAGCCCAGGGGCCCGGTCGCAACTGCGACCTCTGTGACCCCTGTAGCTACGCCACTGCCTGCATATTAAGGCTTTCTAGGGACAAACCATTGATTATATAAATAAGCACTGGAGCGATAATTTGGAAAATATGTGGAAAGTGTTACTTTTTCTCCACCCAGATTCACAGAGAGAGTCTAAAGGAATACGGGAAAGCAAGGCTTATGGGGATCTATTTACATAGCTCTATTGGGTGCAAATAGGGTGAGCCTCAATTGTTGAATTTCGCCCAATGCCCCCACTGTTTCTATGATCTCAGATCAACTTAAACACTACCTAACAATGGATAAGATAGATGTGTAAAGACACAAAAAACTAAATTTTCTGTATGAAATGGAAACCCTTTATTGCATCCCATTTTTCTGAACAAGAGCTGGGAGTCTGATGTGAGGTTTCCAGTATACTATGTGGTATGCACAGGAAAATCTGAAAGGTTATTTGGTTTTTCTCAAAATATAATGAATCACGCAATTTTTGAGGAGTGATTAAATTTCCCTATTTTAGAATATACTGTATTATGATGCACAGGCTTTTTTGGTTAGATTTCTGGTTTTAGGTTCTTGTTCTTTGTCTTTCCTAAACTCATGATTTTGCTAGGCTCTACTAGGTTTCCCTTATCTCTGATTCTATTGGAATCTAGACACAATATGGGACATAATGTAAGGGCTGAGTGAGGACCTGCGTTCAAGCCTTGTCTCGCTACACGGAAGGAGTACAGGTATAAATTATCCATATGATTTTGCTGCATTTTTCGCTTTCTTAAGGATAAGTCTACAGTGAAACTTTACACTTCTTGACTCTGTATGTATAAAATGGAGGTCTGTGATGTAAGTTTTTGACTTAAATGTGTATACATGTACTCTTGTATCTTTATTAGTGTTGTTACCATGTATAATTTCTCTGTTAAATGCATGTATACTTTGTTTTTGTTTTTTTGACAAAATCAAACAAAATTTACCAAGCAAGCTTACGTCCATTGTTGTGAAGAAGTTAAAGAGCTGAAATTGATCTCCAATCTGTTGTTCAGAGCAGCTGACAAGGATGGTGGATTATGCAAAATGTTAAATTGACAGATGTTGCAAGATAATTAAACTTATTTACAATTAAGTAAGCACCCTACAGCAGAATTCAAGATTAAATTTAAGAAGCTATTGGATAAGAGTGTCACTTTTGGGGCCATTACTCAGAATTTGCTTGTGGAGTACTCTGTTACTCCCATTTTTCACTCCTTGCCCAAAATCTATAAACACATATTTCCTTTACCCATGAGACCTATCGTGGCTGATATCGTTGGGTGAGAAGTTAGTTTCATGGGTTGACTAAATGTTACAACCCCTTGTAATGAGGTTCCAGAAGTTTGTTCAAGAGACCAATGATGTTATAGCTATGTTACAGGGAGCAAAATAACTCTCTGGATATTATTGGTTTTCTTGTGATGTTGTGGGGTTATATCCTAGCGTTCCACATGAGCTTTCTATCCCTTGTCTTTCGAAGAATCTTCATAAATATAGGGGGTACCCTATATTTCTTGTTTGGCATAACAGGTATTTTAGATATATACAACCTGATCATGAAGAACTTCTTATATCCCTCATATCCCGATGCCTTTCCTCTTATTGTATAAATGAGGGTTTCTAAACATACATCATGGCCCGCAGATAAAGGCACATAGGGATATAAGAAGTTCTTCATGATCAGGTTGTATATATCTAAAACACCCGTTATGCTAAATGTATTTATGCTTTACACTTTGTGTGCTAGGGAATATGCAAGGGCTTTTTAGGGTGAGTCACCGGTAGGTGGAGATGCCCTTTTCAGGTGATTTCTCCACTTCTAGGAAGGGATACAAAAGGGAAGTTATAATATATCACGGCTGCTTCCTCCTTGATACCCTGTATCTAGTAGGACTGTAAATTTTCTTATATGCGTTTGTTGCCTTAACAGATTTTGAGAAAAAGAAGTAAAGGTTATATTTTAAACATAGGGTTTTATTTCTTCTGAAAATTCTTGATTTGTGACCCTTGGTGTTTTAAAAATCTATATAGTCAGTGATTCTATTATGTATATGTCCTGACTAGAAATGGGCGGATCGATTCTAACGAAGTGGAATTCGTTTAGAATTTCAGGAAAACTTCGTTTTTTGCACGAAACCGAAGATTAGGGTGATTCGCGGGAACAAAGCGTGTTTTTAATTGCTAAAATGGCCGCAAGCACAAGGCGTTACATGGGGCAGAGAAATCTGGGAGGAAGAAAGGAGGACCCTCAATGACATGTGCAGACATGAAGCCAATCAGAGACCGGCGGGCTTCTGTGACGTCATAGAAGTATAAGTAAGGACGGCACCCACGCTTCTCACATTCCTCTCGTTGTGTCTTGGCATAACAGGGTCTCTGCTGCTGCTGCTACACAGATCTCATTATAAAGCAAATTGCTATACTCAGCGATTGGGGAGGGGGAAAAAGACCACTAGAAGTCTGTTGCTTGCTCACCCAGCGTTCTGGATCCCTTGCTCTATACAAGTCATCCTGAAAGAAGCTGCTTTTATCAGAGACTGGGGCTCAGTTGCCCAAATTTAATGCCACCAGTGTTATCGTTTTATTTTATTTGTGGGGTATTCTCTCAGGGTGTCCAGGGTGGGTGTAATTCTTCCCCATATACATTTCAATTTCACCTGTTGTATTAATAGGGAATTTCAGATTCAAGGAATCCACTTACTCCGGTTAGTGTTGCACGTGGACTGAAATACAGAGTGTTTTTTGTCCACCATCATTTAAATTTCATCTGTGCTATTATTAGGGAATTTCAGATTCAAGGAATCCACTCAATCCTCTTAGTGTTGTATTGGGAGTCAAATACAGAGGGCGACATGTATGAATCTCGCCACGTCGGGGCACACCTTTCCGCCGGTTTCCAGCGAAATCTGCGCCTGATTTATGTCGGCGCCGGGGCGCACTCATACATTCCATGTAAAGTCCGCCGCGCCTCGCCAGTGTTTGAGGCGCAGTGCGGGGACATGGGCTCAGTGCGGCACTGCGCCTAAGATTCGCGTCCGAGGAGGTGCGCTCATACATGTGGGGAAAAGTTCCCTGCGCCTCGCCAGTGTGTGGGGCACAGTGCGGGACTGCGCCTCACATGTATTCCGAATCGAGACAGGCTGGAAAACAGCGAGAAATCAGTAAAGATGTCCGTGCGGAGTATGAATCAAAAAATCGCCTTTGTAAAGGCGGAAAACATTTTCAGAAAAGAGCTCAAACATCAAAAATAAAAAATAATAAAAAAAAAATCACTTTCCAATATCCTAATTCAAGAATTAGGATATTGGAAATTGTCGGGAAATACAGTAATTCAAATTCGGAAAGCTATTCTCATTGGTCGGCAGAAACCGGCCAATCAGAATAGGAGCGACAGTGAACCATTAAAACCTATGGAGAACTATTGACCAATCAGAATCAAAGGCGGGACAGTTCAAAATACAGTAAAAATGCAGAAAAGAGCTGATTGGCTGAGCTAGCGGGGGCTTGGCTATCCCGACCAATCAGAATAGGAGCGACAGGGACCCATTATAGCCTATGGAGAAGTTTTGACCAATCAGAATAGGAGCGACAAAGACCCATTATAAGCTATGGAGGAGAATTGACCAATCAGAATAGGAGAGACAAAGACCCAATTATATCCTATGGAGAAGTTTTGACCAATCAAAATCAAAGGCGGGACAGTTCAAAAGACAGTAAAAATGCAGAAAAGAGCTGATTGGCTGAGCTAGCGGGGCTTGGCTATCTCGGCCAATCAGAGCGCGAGCTACTTCTCCCATTGTAGTCTATGGAGAGATCGGCGCAATGCAATCTCGGTGCTCAGCGCCATGCGGCATGGAGTATGAATAAAAAAATCATTTTTATTAAGTGTAAATCATTATCAGATAAAGCGCTGAAACATTCTCTAAAAATAAAGCAGTTAAAGCCCTAACAACGCGTTTGTCGCCAAGACCGCCGCTACATAAGGAATTGCAATAGAGAGAATTGCCGGGAAATACAATAATTCAAATTGTTTAAGCTCTTCTGATTGGCTGGTTTATGCCGACCAATCAGAATAGGAGCGACAGTGGCCCATTCTAACCTATGGAGGAGAATTGACCAATCAGAATAGGAGCGACAGGGACCCATTCTAACCTATGGAGAAATATTGACCAATCATATTCAAAGGCGGGACAGTTCAAAATACAGTAAAAAGGCAGAAAAGAGCTGATTGGTTGAAGCGGCGGGGGCTCGTCCAGCTTAGCCAATCAGAGCGCGAGCTACTTTCTCATAGAGTTCTATGGGAAAAGAAATGCAGAGCGAGCTCTGTTTGTGATTGGCTAAGTTAAAAGAGGCGCGGTTATTTGGACCAATGGGAGAGCGAGCGACGTTCCTATGGTTTTCTAATGCAATATGAAAAAAAACTGTACTTGGCCGAAATAAAATGATATTACTGCCTAAGTTGTCCCCATTTGTATATAAAATGAATAATAATATGGGGGTATAATAAAAAAAAATATTAATTCATTTTATGTTTGGGCTGAGCTCACTTCCTTTTATATCATGTTAGGTAAACACCCCATTCAGGTGCTCACCAATTAGCCATCAGAGAATCCACATAAAGCCCACTCCCCCTTCCGCGCGCGCACACTCAAAACATGTCCTGCTAAAGCTGCCACCATTGCTCTCATGAGCCAACAACCTTCAGTCAAATTCGCCATCTCCATAACGGCTTGCGCCCCATCTTACCGTACTGCCCGTTCCAATGCACTGCACCAACAAACACCTCAGCCCTGACTGTGATGGGCTTCCATCTCACTTCTCTCATATTATTGCAACTGCGTGCCTCACCTAGAATGAACTAAGCAGACTAGGTATCACATTACACAGCACACTGCCATCTTGTCAATTCCCATAAGCCCCTTCTCCAATATCTAATATGCGTATTCATTGGGAATATAAACTCCACTGTACAATAGACCACTGTCATATTATCTTCCCATAAAGCTCTTCTCCTATGTATGTAATATGCATATTCATTCCAATAGAGCTGCAGGCCCCATTAAATACATGTTCCACTGCATTGTATAGTATTGTCTCAAGACTATATTCATAAACTACTTCTCTTTTACAATACTGTAGGCTCTATGGCTAGCCCTCCCTCCCTCCCACAGTCTGACCTCACAAGTTCCCCATTGAAGATTCTCTCCTACGGCTCACAGCTAGCCATTCAATCCACCATATCACAATGGGAGCATGCAAGAACTCCAGCATCCTCAAATGCCACCACATCCAGCTGCATCCGCCCCGCACCAGACCAGCGCCGCAAGCAGGAACAACAAATCTCTACATACATGAGTACATACATGAATAGTCCCTTGCAAAAGCAAGAGAAGAGAACGACTCCTCAGTCAAGACGTCTTTGGTGAGTCCCTGATTTCAGGGGTTATTTTTTATATTGTAATGTGATGGTGACCTGAGCTGGTGTCTGATCACTATGTAGTCTCTATATGGCGGTGTTGTAGGTTATACCTGAGCTGGTGTCTGACCTCTATGTGGTCTCTATATGGTGGTGTTGTAGGTTATACCTGAGCTGGTGTCTGACCTCTATGTGGTCTCTATATGGCGGTGTTGTAGGTTATACCTGAGCTGGTGTCTGACCTCTATGGGGTCTCTATATGGCAGTGTTGTAGGTTATACCTGAGCTGGTGTCTGACCTCTATGTGGTCTCTATATGGGTGTGTTTTTGGTTATATCTGAGCTGGGTTTGACCTCTATGTGGTTCTATATGGCGGGTTTTTGTGGGTTATACCTGAGCGGTGTCTCTCTCTATGTGGTTCCATATGGTGGTTTTTGGGGTTATACCTGACTGGTGTTGATCACTATGTGGCGCTATTGGCGGTGTTGTAGGATATATCGGCGCCGGAAATGCCAGCTACATTGTCCCTGATTGTAAGGGGAATTGTATGTGGGTGGGGGGGGGATATGGAGGAGTACTTAGCCATGTTCTTGAATTTAATGACAAATGTTGAAACAAATATTTGACCTCTTGCTATTGTACTACAAAATCAGTTCTGTTTTGAACACTGATTATGGGAAAAAAGGGCGTGTTTATGTCCGGGGGGGGGGGGTAATATTTTCATTACAATAGGGGGCCCCCAAGATAAATTTCCCCCTTGGGGGCCCAACCCCCCAGTCCGCCGGTCCCGCCTTTGATTTTGATGGTCAATATTCAATAGGTTTTAAGGTTCACTGTCGCCCCATTCTGATTGGCCCGTTTTTAGCCGACCAATGAAATAGCTTAAAAAATTTAAAATTACTGTATTTCCCGGAAATTTTCCCCCAATATCCTAATTCTTGAGTAGCGCCGTTCTAGTTTTTTGGGGAAAAGGGTTTTTTTTTTTATTTTTTTTTTTTTTTTGAAATGTTTTCCCGCCTTTATAAAGGCGTTTTTTTTGGAATCATACTCCAGCTCCCGGGGAACAAGCCCCGAGATTTTCTGTTGCGATCTTCTTATGCTTCCTCTCTGTTCCGTTTTGTTTCATTTTCGCCTCCGCCGGGGCATTTAGCCAAAATAAACGGCTGCTGCGGAGCGCCGCACTTTCCCCGACTCTGATCGTACATGCCCCGGAGTTTTCAGCGAGCCGCTTTCCCCACCCCGAACGCCTACACCAGGGCCCACCACCCCATTCCGCCCCTTCATGCGGGGCACTAAAAGTGCGAACGCTGGCCTAACACTATCCCTTGTCCACAGGGGGGATTGGGGCCCGGGGAGCCCGTAAAGCCCGTTCTCTTTTCGCCCGGGTTTTTTTGTTCGCCATCTTTTAAAATTTTCACCTGTGCTATTATTAGGGAATTTCAGATTCGGGAATCCCTTAAATCCTGTTATGCTGTTTGGGTTGAAAACAGAGTGTTTTTTGTCTGCCATTTTTAAAATTTAAACCTGTGCTATTATTAAAAAAATTTCAGATTCGGGGAATCCTCTACCCCTGTTGGTTGACTTGGAGTTAAATACAGGGGTGATTTTAAATACAGAATCTTCTTTTAAACAATCTTACATTTTTTTGATCAACAAAAAGTCAGACAGAGAAGGGGGGCCCCCTTTTTCACATGCGAGGGGCAGTGGCACAAACGTTCGGGAGTAGGAAAAGGGGTCCATCCAGAAAGGGGGAGTCGCGCGGGGGACTCAGTGGGCCAGAATGCCGTGTATTAGGCCGTTGTTGATAGAAAACCCAAGGTTTCTTGTTTGGGTTGACGGGTCCCCCTTCCCCCAATGACATCTACAACCCCACCCACGAGTCAGTGGGTTCGTCAGACACACTTTAGTTGGAAACCCCCCCTTGTCCCGTTCTTTCCGTCACCCCAAGATCCTATGGGTCTGGCCACCCCCATTTTCAGCGAGGACAAACTTTTTAAAGACAGTCAGTAGCTATTGGAAAGGAAGAGGGGGGAGACATTGCTGCTTTTTGCAGTAGGCGGGAAAGTAGTATGGGAGATGGCAGGGAGATTATGTTAAAGCATCAGGTCTGCATACGGGAAAACCCGTTGGGGGAAAAATAGAGTAAGGGGGAAAAAACACAAATCGATGACGATGTAGCCGATCGCATTTGGGAGGGGGTGAAGCAAGGGTTTCATCATATCACATCATCATCATCATCATCTTTGGGAAGGGTGTTAGCTTACGGTCACCACACCCAGTAATTTGGGTAGTGGGGCCCGTGATAGCAGGGGGGCAGCAGTGCGAAGCGGGACCAAACCCCCATGAGTAGAAAACCCGCTGCAGGTCCAAAAAGTGGGCACAGGGGCTCAGCGAGGCAGTTGCGGTGTAGTCACTCGTGCGGAGCTTTACCAGTAAAATCACCTCTCTGCGGTGGGGCAGTTTTTTGCTAAGACACCGAAGCCCGAACATTGTGTATATGTAAAATTGGGGGCAGAAAGTGAAGCTTTGCCAGGGAGCTAACCCGGACCAGACCCTGGTCACACATGCGCTCACCATCCAGTCCCTGGAAAAAAAAGGGTCTCAGTTTTGGTTCCCCCTGCCCCCGCACAACAGCAGCAGCAACCTTTTGCACCATCCATTTCAAAGCCAGTCAGGCTTTTTCCCCCCCTCTGCCGAAGCGAGCTTTTGGGGCTTTGCCATCTCTGGGGTTCCAGATCTCCTGCCCTCGCTTTTTCATGGCCGCGTCTTTCAAAGGGCGATTCCCAAGAACAACAGTTGCTCCAACCATCCTAAAGGCGAAGCTGACCCGCCCCTGCCCAAGTTGTTGGTACTCAGTCCCTCCTTTCCCAGGTGGGGATCTGCACCTTTTACAGAACTAATGGCGGGCCCAACCGAGGGGGGAAAATTCCAAGCCGTTTTCTTTTCCAAAAGGGCATACCCCCTTCCCCAAAATAGAACAAAGGGGGGCAGTCCTTGAGCTTACTTTTTCTTCCAAATGCACCAGCGCGGACATGGGGGAGCTGTAATAGGGGGTCAGGGCCAGTACTTCCTTTTCGGGCCACTGGGTAAATGTGTTTCCCGCCCAGCCACCCCAAACAATTTGGGGACGGGAGCGCCTTTCTCCTCCAGTTTCAAACTGCTGTTTCTGCCCCAAGTCCGCTCCCCCTCCACCCCCACCTAAACCTCCACAATCTGCTCCATCATACCACTGTGCAGGCACAGCGGTTCACACATTCAAACCCCTGGTTTTCCCCGGCTGCGAAAAGTCACAAGGGGGGGAACGCTCCGCGTCATCAGCAAGAAATCGTGGTGGGGTTTTTCTCGCGCCAACTCAATTGGAACCTGGTGACTGACAATGGGGGGAACATGGTGTCGGCCTGCCCCCAAAAGGGAGGGGTCCTGCGCCCTACATGGCGCACGGTTTCATCTTTTTTAAAAAAGGTTTCCCTGAAGCTTCATCGATTTTTAAATACATTCTAAAAAGGGGGGGAAACTTGCATGCACTTCATCCATCCACAAAGCCGGGCAAAACCCCCCCTCGAGCTCGCGACGAAGGGCCTCCCCAAAAAGCGAATGAAATTTTTCCCCCCCGTTGAATTCCACCTCACTTTTTGACCGACGTATGAACAGAGAAAACCATTAACAATTTTTTGTTGATCCAAGGGGACAGGAAAAGTACCCCCTTTTTTGTAACTTTGATGTCAGCCCGCAGCTCTGATGACACCTCCCGTTTGCGGGGGCCGTTTGAGGGTCATTTATTTTGTCATCGCCCCGGGCTACATTATGAAAACGTATTCCCCCTGTTTTAGTCCTGGAACAGATGTTGCAAAATTTCTGGACGGGGGCTGGGGACGTGACACTACATCTCGCGGCCCATGGTCCAGTGGGGGCTGAATGGAGGAGGAGGAGGAGGGGGAGAAGGGGGAGGGAATTGGAGCACAAGCATTGTCTGGTGAAAAAAAGTGTTTTTTTACCCAGGGACAGGAGAGGAGGACACCGGGGGGAGGGAGTGGAGATGAGGGAAAATAGGCGATGACCCCCAAGCACCGTGGCAGTATAAGTGGAGATGGGGAAGCAGGGAGTCCCTCAGGCTACTTACGCAATGGCCCGCTCATGCTGATTGCCTGGCAGTGACAGCCGAATAGTCACACCGGGAGAGGGATGACTTTTTGGTGTCCGACCCCTTGGCTCTGCTACCCGGTCAAAATGGGTGCCTTTTTTCAGCTGCCGAGAGGGAGGACAAAAAAACAATTCTATAGGAAATCCTCTGTAGTCGTTGGCCCTTCCTATGTGCGCCATCGTTCATCCCTGACAGGGCGACCGGGGGTTCCTCAAATTTATGTAAACCCCCCTTCCACGGGTGTATGGGGGGGTGGGGGGGGGGAGGAGCGTAACACTCCTGAGCAGCGGCCTGGGGCTGGGGTCGTTTGAGCAGCTTCCTTTACCGGGCCCAGTGGGAGGGTGCCACCACAGAAAGCAGCAGGGTTGAAGACCCTGAACCCCAGGTGGTTTGGGCCCACTTGGACACACTCTGCCACCCCAGGTAGAAAACCGCTGATCAGCCCCGGATTTCCACACCAATGCCTTATGCATCAGATTAAAACAGCATGAAAACTCCCCAAAATTTTTTAAAAATGAGTCTGGATTTTAACTACCTCCCTCAGCCATATTCTGGCTGCCACACCCTGATGCCAACATCTGCTGCCAGTTGTCCATCTCCCCACCATCTTTACCAAAAACTGGTATTTCCACCTCCCCCACACTTTCACGTGCCACTCTCTGACGCTTGCTGCGCCCTCCCTCCACACTGTGTCATTTTGCCCTCCTGACCTATGCGCTGCTGCCCAACAACCCCATCACTTTTTCATTGTGCCAATCTTGGGTCCTGATGTTGCTGCCCCCTCCAGAATTTGTCATTTGGCCACTCATGACCTCAGGGTGTGTTCTGCCATCACTCCACCTTTTTCATTGTGCCAATCTGTGGTCACTCATGTTTTGCCCCTCCCCCACCTTGTCTTTGTGCCATCTTGGCCCCGTTTGCCCCCCCTCCACACTTGTCATTGTGCTGCTGTGGCCTTTCATGCGCTGCCAATTAACACTGTCTACTGGAACACCCGGTGGTTTCCTAATGCTGTTTTTCCCCCCCCACCACCTATGATGTTGCCGCTTTTTTTGGTTTTCCCTTCTTTTCACCTTCAGAAGGAAAGAAAAGAATCAGGTTGTCTGATGATTTTCTATCAAAAAGCAGGATGGGTGCAGAACCAAAAGACATGCAAATACCCCTTTTTGGGCATCTCTTTTTTGGGGAAATCCCCTTTGTTTTTGGGTTTTGCAAAATTTATGGGTTTTTGACCATTTAAAGCGGACACTGACAGATGAAAGGAAGGGGACAATTATCAGAATTTCAACGCAAAATTACTGCCGAGACCCTCTCCACTCTTCAGAGGGCCTCACATGTATCAGCCCTTTAGCAAACAAAGGGTTTTGTCATATTCTTACGGTTTAAAGCCTTGGGCCCCATAGAGGACCCTCTGTGAAGTCCCCCTTTCTTGCTGAGACCTGTGCCCGGGCCCCGGAACCTACATTGTTTTTTGACGCAAATGTAGGATCTTAGCCCTCAGCTTGTTTTTTTCCAACTGGCGCTGACATGACTTTATCAGGCTGCATTCCCACTTCAGTTATTTGGTCAGTTTTGCCCAGGAAATTGAAGAGTGAAGCGATTCTAATAGCGGCGGCTGTCATGTGCGTGTCATACTAAAACACAGCATTGTATGAAGACCAAACCAAGCTCCCTCTGCATATTTGAGCATGGCACAATATTCTACAGCACCCTACAGGCTCTCTGCAGCCAGGAAATAGCTGTTTTTTAACGCGATTCGACACAAATTAATTCTGGACGAAAAGAATTTTGTCGGAAAATTCGGCGATCTCACCCATCTCTAGTCCTCACCTCTCACTTGTGACCCATTTTTGCTTGTACGCTGCATGCCCTCACCTTCTGCTATGTCTGTGTCTATCCTTCTGTACCATGTTTGCATGCCTGTGAATGACCGTGCTAGGAGTAGTGACCTGGAAGTTCTCTGCAGCAGAATCCAAGCCCCTTTGCACAGGTTAAGGGTAAAGACAATGGGGCACCTTAGAGCTTAAATGGCAAGACCATTTGACAAACTTGTGGCAAAGACGATCCACACCTGCTTGTGGCAATACTCAACAAGTAATAAAGGAAAAATCTAATTCCTTTGCCCTCTGGCTAAATATTTTTCTAAAAATGCTTTATTCCACCAGATCTTAATTCTCTTTTTTAATAATTCTTTTAACTTTCCAATCACTTTTCTGGTTTCACCACCACTGAAAGATAAAACCAAATATGGATAATTTGGATAATTATGGATAATATGGATAAACCTTATTGAGCTGTAAGAGCCTCGACTGATTGCAAACTATACAAGTCTTAAAAGGTTCATATTCACATAAATAAGTTAGGCATTACACAATTTCAATGCCTCCCCATATATAGAAAAAAACAAAAAAACACACAAAAATTGGGACATTTACTTACTCAAAAAAACACTCCAATTCTTTGGGGCTTATGAACAGCTCAAAGGCTGAACAAACATGAACCCAGTAGCTGCACCCTTTTCCATTTATGCTGACTGGGAAAAAAGATCACATTGGGGCAGCTAATTGCTAGAGCAAGATGAAAAGTGCACACCAACTTTAACACCTATTCACCCAGCATACGAAAAACCACAGTATAATGCATGGGGAGATTGCACAGATGCAAAGTAACCATAAAACAATCACTCATACAGCCTCAGGGCATGAGGGAGGTGATTGCGGTACTATAATTGCATATAATAAGGCGATACAAAAGTGTGCCATAAAATATAGATACGTGTGGTACACAATGCTGGCTTACAGCCTATTAGTGACACCTATACTATTAGACCGGGCGGGCTGCCCAGCATTTTCTAAGTGTCCAACACTGGCACACTCTGCTCCCCAGCACTGTTGGGCGAATAAAGAAGGCATACTGGAAAAATTATTGAATATGAGGTATTAGTTGGTAATGGGGCCCCATGACACAAGCTCACAAGCCTCTTCACGGCTCCTCATGTCTTGTGAGTCCCTACACTAACAAATTTACAGAAAAAACAAAAAAACATACAAAAATGGGACATTTACTTACTCAAAAAAACACTCCAATTCTTTGGGGCTTATGAACAGCTCAATGGCTGAACAAACATGAACCCAGTAGCTAGCAACTTTGCCATTTATGCTGACTGGGAAAAAGATCACATGTGCAGCTAATTGCTAGAGCAAGATGAAAAGCTGCACACCAACTTTAACACCTATTCACACCAGCATACAGAAAAGCCACAGTATAATGCATGGGGAGATTGCACAGATGCAAAGTAACCAATAAAACAATCACTCATACAACCTCAGGGCATGAGGGAGGTGATTGCCGGTACTACTATAATTTGCATATAATAGGCGATACAAAAGTGTGCCATAAATATAGATACGTGTGGTACACAATGCTGGCTTTCAGCGTATTATTGAGACCGATACTATTAGAACGGGCGGGCTGCCCAGCATTTTCTAAGTGTCCAACCCCGGCACACTCTGCTCCCCAGCACTGTTGGGCGAATAAAGAAGGCATACTGGAAAAAATTATTGAATATGAGGTATTAGTTGGTAATGGGGCCCCATGACACAAGCTCACAAGCCTCTTCACGGCTCCTCATGTCTTGTGAGTCCCTACACTAACAAATTTACAGAAAAAACAAAAAAACATACAAAAATGGGACATTTACTTACTAAACAAAACACTCCAATTCTTTGGGGCTTATGAACAGCTCAATGGCTGAACAAACATGAACCCAGTAGCTAGCAACTTTGCCATTTATGCTGACTGGGAAAAAGATCACATGTGCAGCTAATTGCTAGAGCAAGATGAAAAGCTGCACTCCCTATATTATGAATTGGTCATAATCTACTTTCTGCATTCAAATCCACTCCTAAAGCAAAGAAAAAAAAGTAAGGACCAATTATAAAAAATGCAAATCAACTTTTTTTAGAATATGCGTTATAAAATTATTACATTTTAAGTTACAAATACAAATCAAATCAAAAAAGAAGCAACAACATACTGATGTAAGATGGTTGATTACATAATGTATGTCAGATGATATTCTGTAACAGTATATATAATAAACTCAATCCAAGGGTTTATTGCATTTGGCGGTACAAGAAATCAATGTAAGGGACAGGGCATCAAAAAAATGTAAAGGCTTTTGTTCCCCATAACAAATACATCAGCCCACCAAGTGTAACACCCCAACGTATTTCTCACGACTTTACATCCTCATGGTTATCTAACATACTTTCCTTCCTCTCTTATATTTCCAAATCCACTGATCACATGATATAAGACAGACCACTCACAGTCCGTTATACTTTCTATTCCCAATGTCATACATGACATAACCTAAAGCTTCACAGCTCCGCCCCTTTCACATCCATTCGTAATATTAACAAAGTTGTCAATATTATAATTGTGCCATCAACATCAATACTGCCAGTATAATTTCACGATACTAAACAGATCATCTTAAAACACTTTAATGCAAAAAATTTTCTTAAAAACAAATGTGATCATGGAATTGAAGAAGGAATTTTTGTGTTTCCTAGCATTCCGTATGAACTTTCTATCCCTTGTCTTTTGGAGAATCTTCATAAATATAGGGGGTATCCCGATGCCAAGAAGGAATTTTTGTGTTCGGCATAACAGGTATTTTAGATATACACAACCTGATCATGAAGAACTTCTTATAACCCTCATATTCCGTTGCATTTCCTCTTCTTGTATAAATTAGGGTTTCTCAGGGAACATACATCATGACCAGCAGATAAAGGCACATAGGGATATAAGAAGTCCTTCATGATCAGTTTTTATTTATGTAAAACAGCCGTTATGCTAAATGTATTTATGTTTTACACTTTGTGTGCTAGGGAATACGCAAGGGCTTTTAGAGGGTGAGTCACACAGTTTTACATAGATGTATTTTAACGTATCTTTTCTAAACCTGGGGTCTAAAGTTCATTCTCTCTTTAGGCTGCTTTAAACGTGACATAATGTCCTCCAATATGCTTCAGGCTTTTTCAGACCTCACAGCTCTCACGTTTTTCGGGGGATGGACATGCTTCCTTTGTCAATCAGGCTGAGTTGTAAGCAGGAGGGGACCTGCGACTGTGGGTTAAAAACCTGAGGGTATACAGGTGCTTATTGAGTATAAAAATATTATAATTGTATCTATTGTTAAGTATTAAGATGACAACTATTAACATCAAAGCAAGAGGATGCAATTTAATCCAATTATTGGAACATCAAATAGCGGTGCGTGTACCTGGGCACCACCTGAAGCCACATGCCCCACTTAAAGCAGTCTTGGGAAATAACACGTCAGAAAATAATCCTCCACATATATATGCCATGCATAAGGACATCTAAAGATGCAGAGGGCACCGCTGTCACTAGTGTGCATGCACACTTCCATGTGCTCGCAATATGTAGTGTACTACAGAGTCCACTACAACCAAAAATCTGCTCAAACGAAAAAGAGAAAAAGCGTACCACCCCATAAAAAACCTGATATGTGTGTGATAAAAATATTTTGTGACAAAACCCAAGCTTAATAGAAAAGGACAGTGATATCCCCATAACATACTCTTCAACAGATGCACATTTTAATACAGTAGTACTTAAATAGTGAAAGTATTGTCAATATGATATACATGAATTAATATAGTAATAAAATGTAAAAAGAATTAGAAGAAAAAAAAAGTACTAATATAATATTTTAGTACTTGTGCCAGTATTAATATAGTTGGTTCAGCTGCAGCATTTGAAAAGGACTCAAATCCTAGACTAACTTGGAGCGGAGTCCTCTTCAAATGCTGCAACAGCTTCAGTTGCATATTTAAACTGATACTTTGTTACAAAACATGGAATAGCTGTTCTGGCTCACGAACAAACATACTCAACGCTTGCTTTAAATGTGCAATATTTCACTTTTTACTTGTATCTTAATAAACGTATGCTGTATATCTTCCAGACCACATAGTCCAAATACAGTCTTTAATCGTATATACAATCAAGGATAAAGGCAATACTTAGCTGCATTTCAGCTTAAATGTTAGTCATGTCGAATCCAGCAAGGAGCTGACAAGAGAAGCGTCCACACTCCATGCTACCAAGCGACGTTTCGGAACACTACGTTTCCTTCATCAGGCAAGATGCAAGATGAAGGAAACGTAGTGTTTATACATAAATATATGTACTTCAAGAAAAATGGTGTCCAAAATACAATATATAAGGAAGCCTTTAGTTTGGAGTTTTGAAAGACCAGTAGTTGGCTGTGAAGTTTCAGATTCATTTATTAGTTAATTTGCTGTCTATAATAACAAATTAATGTCTGGTAAATGCAACAATGAATGAATTAAGAACCAGTCCAATTGAATCCAACTTTGAGTTTTTTCGTTTAACACTCCAAACTAAAAGCTTTTCTTGTTTATGTTTATATATTTGATCATTTTATTATACTTGAATATAAGATTAGTGTTTCGAGCCACTTTGCTTGTGTATCGTGCCATTGTATAGCAGTATAGGCTTTCGATTGCTTTATGATCCACTGTTTGTATGCAAATGTAGTTACATAGTTTGTAAGGCATCCATCCAGTTCAACTTATTGTCCTACAGTGTTGAACCAAAGGAAAGCAAAAGTCCCCATGAGGTAAAAAAAAAACAAACAAAAAACAATTCCTTCCTGACTTCAATCTGGTAATTTTAGTGTCATGATCATGTACGACAGACCCCCAGCTTCGAGTTCTGGTCGCCGGCCACGGCCGTTGCGACGGAACCCGTGGTTTTTGACATAATAGCTTTGTATTCTTGGTTACCAGTGTGAACTGAGTCTTTCCTTCCCTGTGTGTAATTGATTACTGGCCAACGCCCGTGCCCAGCAATCCTCCAGCACCCTTTTAGTTAACTGTGTTCCTCTTTGATTGTCAGGTTTGTTTCTCTATCCGGCTTTGTGTTATTTCCACCTATCACCTTGCTCTGTGTTCCCCAGTTCCTATTTAAGGATTCCCTTTACCTGTCCCCTGTGCCTGTTATATTGGGGTCTTTCCTTTACCTTTTGCTTGCCTGTCTATTGTTGGATTTTCTGGTTACTGACTCTGCTTGGCTTCTGACTATTCTGCTCTTCCTGATTTTGTACTGCATTACCCGACAGTTACCGACTTTGCTCGTCTTAGTTTTTCTCTCTGTCTCTCCGATTTGGTTACTGCGCTGCCCTCTTGCTGCCAACATTGCTTGTCTCACGTTCCCTTATTGTGTTTTGTATTTGTTTGTCTGTGTCTTGTGTTCCCACGTATTCAGTGTAGTTTTCAGTCTTCTGGTTGGGGGCCGACCTTTTAAGGAGTCGGGTACCCCCAAAAGGCAGGGACAGGGGTTGGGACCAGCGTCAGGGCCTCACTCTGTCTGTGTCTTCTCGTGTGTCCCTGACGGGTTTCCCTTACATTATAACAGGCCCATATTCCCGTCAACTCCCCCGGCGGTTCAACATGAGCACTGACTTGTCGTCACTCGACCGTCTGGACGAGTTGACGACCCAATTTCAGGGCATAGGGGGCTTATGAATCTAATTTCGCAGCGTCTGGACGCTAAAAACGACCCCGGTACCCGGACCTGCCATCCCATCCGTGTCCCCACCTGCCCCTGCTTTTGTGGATCCTAGCACCCGTCAGAAATCTAAGATGCTGCTACCGGATCGCTTTGATGTTAATCTTGACAGTTTCCCGAACATTCCGGGGAAACCTGTCATCTATTTTTTCGCTTCAACTATTTTTCCCACTGAGGCTGAAAGAGTAGCAATTGTTGTGTCTCTCCTTCAGGGCCCACCTCAGGATGGGCATTAGCAATACCCCCTGAAGCCCCTGAGTGGAGATCAGTGGACAGATTTTTTTTTAGCTCTAGGCCCTGTTTATGATAATCCCAACCGTGCGACATGGGCAGAATCTCAGCTGTTATCTATTCAGCAAGGCCGTCGCTCAGCCGAAGACTACTGTTCAGATTTCCGCCAATGGTGTACGTTGACTGGGTGGCTGACCAACCTCTAAAAACCCTCTTCAGGCATGGGCTGTCTGATGCTGTAAAGGATGCTATGGTCAGCCACCAACCCCTGAGACCCTAAATGACTTAATGGACTTTAGCCGTAACTATTGACAGAGACTAAGGGAGAGACGCAGGGAAAAGCAAGGGGGATTGGCTCTTCAGCTCAAGTCAGGCTTTCCTGTAAAACCTCCTTCTAACTTCTTGGAGAGTTCTTCTTTTCCATCTCCCTCTCAGTCTTCCGAAGAAGAACCCATGGTGTTGGGTTGCATATCTGCTGCCACCAGGAGGAGACACCGGTTGGAGAAGCATTGTGCCTTAAATTTTGGGAAACCGGACCAATTTTCTGAGAAACTGCCCGACTAGGCCTAAGTCACCCCATGGAAACACCAAAGGCCTGAACAATTTCCAGGAAGGTAACTCGGATGTACAGGTACCTTCTAACTCTAATAACAAGTTTTGTATTGCCCGTAACCTTGGTTTCTAGTTCCAAGAGGTTTGCTTGTCGAGCCATGATTGACTCAGGTGCTACAGCTAGTTTTATCAGCATGGCTGTTGCTCAAGCCTTGGGGTTGGAACTAGTTCCATTGTGTTCTCCCTTTTCAGTTTCAAGTGTCGACTCTACCTCCCTAACCGGAGGAAGAATAAAATATCATACTGCAGAGATCACTTTAGATGTTGGGAGTTAGCATACCGAAAAGCTTTCCTTTTTGTCATGGAGAAACTCCACTGCGGATATTATTCTTGGGTTACCTGGCTCCGCCTCCATAATCCTTGTGTTCGACTGGAGGACCACCGAGTTGATCAAATGGGGGGACTCGTGTGGTTCTCATTCGAAGGCCAGCGCACTCCTTGGTGTGTGCTGTAATTGATACTCATGACATTTCTGAATGTAATTCCGTTTTTAATGGCGGCTTTGATGGAGACGTGGTGGATAAACTGTCTCTGCAACAGCCTGATGTTTGCACTATAGACCTCTCTCCGAGGGCAGAGCTCAATTATTTTGCCCTGGAAACAAGAATCTATGTACCGAGATATTGAGGACCTGAAAATATTGTTTTCCCGGGAGTAGTTGTCGCCACCGTGATTTCAGATTTTGTGCCCTCGACTACAGACACACCAAGTTCTGCTCCTTCCGGCAGCTCCACTTTTGCTGTGACGATGATTTCCACCTCACCGTATTCCAGCCGTTACAGGTTGTGAAACTAAAATTGAATCCGCCGGTAAACGACTGTGCACAGTTTTGGGCTAGGAGTCATAAGACTCTAAAAAATGCCCCAACTAAAACAAATCAATAAAAAACATCGACTCAGACCAAAAAGGCTGCGTCTTCGAGTCCCATCACTAAAATATACACCAAAGCTGGTAAAGGGGAAACTTCACCAAGCCCACCCTGGTAAACCTGGAGGGTCTGTGGAGGGTCCGGTGGCCCCTCCTAAAGGGGGGGGGGTACTGTCATGATCATGTACGACAGACCCCCAGCTTCGAGTTCTGGTCGCCGACCACGGCCGTTGCGACGGAAGCCATGGTTTTTGACATAATGCTTTGTATTCTTGGTTACCAGTGTGAACTGAGTCTTTCCTTCCCTGTGTGTAATTGATTACTGGCCAACGCCCGTGCCCAGCAATCCTCCAGCACCCTTTTACGTTTTTCTCTCTGTCTCCCGATTTGATACTGCGCTGCCCTCTTGCTGCCAACCTTGCTTGTCTCACGTTCCCTTATTGTGTTTTGTATTTGTTTGTCTGTGTCTTGTGTTCCCACGTATTCAGTGTAGTTTTCAGTCTTCTGGTTGGGGCCGACCTTTTAAGGAGTCGGGTACCCCCAAAAGGCAGGGACAGGGGTTGGGACCAGCGTCAGGGCCTCACTCTGTCTGTGTCTTCTCGTGTGTCCCTGACTGGTCCCTTACATTTAGTGACTAAGATTCTAGAGAAGAGTCTATGATTCAAGGATTTCATTGTAACTTGTTATATTATTGCACTCTAGAAATGCATATAGACCCTTAATGAGATCACCATTACAAGTATCTCTGGCAGAGAGTTCCATAGTCTCATTGCTCTTACAGTGAAGAATCCCCTTCTATGTTTATGTAGAAACCTTCTTTTCTTTATATTGTTCTGGATTGAGTCCTAGTTATACATAGATACAAAGAAAGCTGACGAAGTGTTTCTTGTAATAAGGCACCAAACACGTTGTTTTAATACTGGAATAAAATAATTTTATCAACATATAACAATAAGAATCCAGTGCTGTCATCCCGTGGATTATAGGATCCTATTTTAAGCCAAATAGGATCCCAAGGAGTATTTTTCTTGTATATTGATCCTTGATATATTTACACAAATTTATTCTAAACTAAATAAGCCTAATTTTACTATTCTTTCTAAGTATAGTAGTCTACCCATTTTTTAAATTATATTTATGTTGAACCTCTTCAAGCTTAACAATGTCTTTCCTGTGCACTGGTGACCAAAACTATACACAATTTTCCATGTGTGGTCTGATTAGGGTTTTATACAATGGGAGAATGATGTTTTACTTTTCTTGGCAGCTGGTGACTGACATTGGCTGCTACAATCACGTTTACTGTCCACTAAGATTCCCAGGTCCTTTTCCATGACAGTTTTACATTTATTTTCAGTGAGATACTCCAGTATAGCAGCTCTCAGAAAACCTTCAAACAATTTACCTACAACAGAGGTTAAACTTACCGGCCTATAGTTTCCAGGATCACTTTTTGACCCCTTTTTGAATACTGGCATCACATTTATTATGCACTAATCCTTTGGGACATACCCTGTAACTATGCAGTCCATTAATATTAAAAATTGGGGCCTGTTTTTCACATTATTTAATTCACACAAGACCTGGTGATGTCTATTCTAGTCTTCTTAAGGCAGAGCTGCGCTTCTTCCTCGGTTAGAGAGGAGAAATTTAAGACAGAATTTACCTTATTCCTCTGCACATCAACAGGAAGGTCATTTTCCTCTGTAAATAGGGTAAAAAAAATTTGCTTAGCTTTCAACATGAAGGTACAGGTAATTAAAGAAAAATCAACAGAGCAATGGATTTAGGAAAAGTCTTCAGTTTATTGGTTCCCTGACCATAACTCTGTTATCTGATTAGAGCAGAGAGCTTAAAGCAGGGAGTGAATTCAAACAATGGGCAGACAGAGCTCAATTCCTCCCAGTCCTAAACAAACTTATTATCTCTTACAAGACTAGCTTCTGTTTGCAGATAAAGCAATTGTTTTCAGTCCTCACAGCACATGTACATTTTTTATAATAAAGATAACATCTCCTGCACTTGTCAGTAGTGTACTAGCTCAGCTAGAGAAACTAAATATGCTAACCACTGCTATAGAACCATACACAGCCTAAGGAGACATAATGAGTGTAAAACTGTTTGACTTAGAGAAATACCATAATAAGATAACCCCTTTAATAGATTTTCTTTATCCTCATAACCCTTACCCTCATCACCCCTGCAATACCTCCCTCATTACTTTTCAAAGGTCGAACATTTCCTTTTATAATCTTTTTGCTATTTCTATAGTTAAAAAATATTTTGTGGTTAGTTTTACTTTCTTTGGCAATATGTCTTTCTGTCTCAAGCTTTGCTGTCTTTATCATTTTTTTTACATGATTTATTTTTTTTCCTTATAGTTTTTAGTACTTCTTCATTGCCCTCCTGTTTAAGGATTTTGAATGCTTTTTTATTTATTGCTTCTTTTACATTTTTGTTGATCCACATTAGTTTTCCCGTTTCTAACAATTTTATTTTCATAAGGTATGTACCTCTGACAGTGAGTGTTTAAGATGCTTTTAAAAATCTCCCAATTAGTATATTTTCTGTTATTTTTGAAGATCTTGTCCTAGTCAATGCAGTTCAGGGCCTTCAGAAGTTCAGTGTTTTTGTGGTTCCTCAACAAAAAACTCTATTAAAGGATAAGTGGAAATGTATTATATTGTGGTCACTATTTCCTAGGTGCCCCCAACCTGATCCTTTGTTACTCAGTCAGGTCTGTTAGTCAATATGAAATCCTAGAGAGCCTTCCCTTTAGTCATCTCCTGTTCCAGTTGGGAAAGGTAATTATCTTTAGTTACTAACAAAAACCTGTTTCCTTTATGATAGCCACAGTTTTAATTTTCCCAATTTATGTGTAGGGAGTTTAATAATAACAATAATAACAAACTCTTTATGACTAACTGTATCTATATCTTCCCGGTTCCCAGTGTTGACCTTTGACAAGATTTTGCATAAAGACATACATCTCCCCCTTTTTGACGTTTACAATCTTTTCTAAAGAAAAAAACCTGTAAATCAGTAAGTTAACTGCCCAGTCATAGCTCTCATCCAGTTATGTCTCAGTTATCCCCACTATGTCATATTTTTCTTCAGAAATTAATAATTGCAATTAATTAATTTTATTGATAAGATTCCTGGCATGGAAAAGAATGCAGTTTAAAGTTCGTTTTTTTTTAATATTTTTGATCCTGTACCAACCATTCCAAACCCTCCCTCCACACCAGTCCCTGATTTATTACTAAGTCCCAGTTCCCTAGCTCCACTATCTTGCATACATTGTGTGTAGTTGTCCTCCTACCCAGCCCCCAGTTTAAATACTCCTCCAACTTCCTAACCATTTTCTCCTCCAATACAACTGCATCCTCCCTATTTGGATGCAGCCCATACCTACTATAGAGTCTGTAGTTAAGAGAGTCTTTAGATTCCCAACAAGTAAATCAATATATTGAGACTATCCACATCAGTAGAAATATATAGTGAATGTAATTTCCTATCTAAAGATACAACTTCTTTGATTCAATGTGTAAAAGAGGTACAGTGGCCCCTGAACAAATGGATAAATTCCGTAAGATTTGGCTTCAGTGGGCGCTCTTTCTAAACTCCCCACTTTTTCTTTCAATTACCTCTTAATGTGCTCGATGTGGTAGGTGAGCACGTCCCTTTTTCTCCCCCCGCCCTTCCTCCCTACCCTTTCCTCCCTCCCTCTTTCTATCCCCCCCTGCTCCCTTTTTACTTGTTGTTTGTGGTGTATGGGTGTATTGTGTGAAGTTATAGTTTGTCTACATGCTGTTATTTTGTTTCTCTGGCTTGCTCACGCAACATCGAACTGCGGTTTCTCTTTAGGCCCTAATCGCGGGGGCACTTACAGTTCCCTCTTATTGTATTGGTTCCACTTGCTATTTCATGTTGGGAAGGGCATTCTACTTCAATGTGCAGCTCCTAACAAGGGTTCTCGTTTTATGTTGATTGAGTCATTGCTGCCTCCATAACGTTCATCTTGATCTAATATTACTGTGGCCAGATACCTATGTAACATCATTCATCATTCATATGTCATTTTCTGCAAATGTCTTTATTTAAATCACTGTTTTACTCATCAATAAAATTTTCTTGAATATGAAAAAAAAAAAGAGGTGCAGTGGAATTCCAAAAGCAAGTCGACCCCAGTTTTGCAAATATTTATATGGGCAATTCTAAAAGAAATGTTATTAATATTCAAGATAGAGTAAAAATATAACCTTTTTTAAAAGATATATCAATGATTTATTGTTCATTTGGGAAGGACATGACATTGACTTTCACATATTCGTTAATTATCTCAACAATACGTGGGAGTCTTACTTTTTCAGGTAAAATTAATGACTTCACTATTAATTATCTTTAATAACTTAGTAACTTTTTCTGATAATAAAATTTGTACCAGAACATATGACTGATATGTGTTATTTAATATTAATATTGTATGTATGTTGTGATAGTCCACAACAATTTTAGAAGAGTTGTTTTGTCCATTAGTTATTTCTTTTGAGACATCATTTGTGGATTTATTAGTTATTTTGATTATAGTGGACTCCGATCTATTTGAATGTTGCAATCTTTATTGTTTATTATATACATAGCTATTTGGGGTGTAATATTACTATTTTATAATTATTATTTTGATTCTACAATTTACCATATGTATTCCCTTTATCTACATAATGGATTTATGTTGTCCTACTTTTTGTGATTGTTATATTCATGTTTTATATGTCTTTAATTCAGTATCTGGCCAACATGTATTAAAATTTTTGGCAGTCTTTATCTATATATGTGTGCCTTCCATTGGTTATGGTATACACTGACCTGATGAAGAAAAACAAAAATCTCCAAAATGCATTGTCACAATAAATATTTTTTTGCATTGTTTTGTATATAAACTTAGGAGTGTATCTTTTCCCCCTGAAGCTGCATACATACTTTAGCCTTGTTTTTCTGTATATACTTTAGTCTGTTTTTCTGTTTGATTATCAGTTCACTTTTAAAGCTTTCTTTTGCTTTGCTGCAGTAGCTACTGCAAATGAATCCTTTGGTTGCAAGAGATACTACAGCAGATGTATATTTTTATTTGGTTAATAAGAAGAAACAGCAGCACTCAACGAACCTCTTTTGTTACTTTTATTTCACAAATTCTAAGCTCTTGCAGCATGTGAAATAAAAGTAACAAAAACAGGATCGGTGAGGGCTGCAATTTCTTCTTATTAAAGGGGATTTGCCAAGACGAAAGTTTCTTACCTCTCTCCTTAGCACAGGGAGAATGTCAACAAATCACGCTGAGTCATGAAGCTGCAGGGGAGAGAGGGAGGGGGTGAGTGAGAAGTGAGGAATCCAAGGGAGCGTCTCAAAACTTAAGTGAAATAATAAACAGTACAGCAGTGGATTCTCAATACAGCAAGACAGCCTCAGACTGCACTGTCTACCCGGTGCCTTAAAAGCTCATTCATTTTGCCTGTCATCAGATAAGAAGTGTTTCACGCAAGCGCGGCCTGTCAGCTTCTGGGTCGTGACTAGGCAAAGCTTTGAGGTAACTAAGGGGGATTGAGAAATGCTGTAGCTCCCAGAGTTTTCACTTTTTTTAATGACATATATTTAGAAAAGTGATTAAATACCCATTTTGGAGGATCCCACGTCAACATTACATGGTGGCAAAACCCCTTTAAGTATTTCAAGTTGGACTTTCTTTATCTGCAAGCACCACTGCTATTTGTCAAGGAGTTAATGACATTCATTGTAGACTGTATTATCTTTCTTCTTCTTGGGACATTTTTATTTAGACTTTTATTGTAAATTGAATTTGTTTATATTCTGAACTTCGACCTGTGATAGACATCTGCAGCTCATTGCTCTAGCAAGTCTTTATGTATTTAAATTCTGTTCTGTTCAGACATTTCATGGAACTGAGGAAACGCACCATGTAGGTGTGTGAAATTGCTGTTTTATTATTTTTAAATAAATAAATAAATGATTCAGTGAATTCAATCTAAACATTGTTTTTAGACAAGTCTAGCCCTAGGAGCAATGGCTCTGCTAGTTTCCTTTGAGTTCTAGCCAACATACTGCTTACTATTACAACACTGTGTTGAGTTTTTTTTATATAACTTAAAAGGGTTGTCTCACTACATTAATTCATCTCACCTCCGTCCTGTTTTCTTGGTTTCACTTTGAATTCAGGGGCGTGTTTACTGACTTCTACTAGGCTGAAGTAGAAGCCAGGTTAGTATCTATAGCAACCAGTGCTGGCAGCCTATCATCAGAGATTGAACAGGTCTGTAGCTATAGCGACCTGAGGAGCTGATGCAGTCCATACAAGAGGGGATATCTAGGAACAGGTAGGACACGGTTAATGGACATATATTGCAAAGTGACTTGTTTTTCCAAGATCTTTAACATAAAAAGCAATCCTTGTAGTGAGACAACCCCTTTAAGAGGTCAAGGACACTACCTAGACTCTACACTTTATTTATGTAGCCCTTTACTTGAAGGTCATTTTTACATAGAGAAATTTTCCGACAATATAGGCACTGTTGATATAGCAAGTCGATTACTACTGATTTAGTTTCATTTTCACTTTCTAATGACCTTGATGGGATTTGTATGAAATGATCTATTGTGTGAGTGTTCACACAAACTGCTTTACATTATTTTTGGTAGAACGTCCATGGTTTACGCCATGTGATTATCTTCTACATCATATTTTTCTTGTTATCCAACAATATGTATTTACTACATGTATTGATTTATTGCATATTGCTGATTGCACCCATTATTCAACCATATGCAAATGAATACTTATGTTCCTTAAACTACTGACTCTTCCATCCTCTCCTGCCGTGGTCACGCTTGTTGATTATACACTTGGCAACATCGATAATTCATTGCTATAAATAAATGTAATCCACCTCTGACCTCCTGAGCTGCACATGCTGATTCAGCACTGAACCTATTCTGTGTCAAATAGGCATTGGTATTTTGGTTAACATAGGCCACTAGCTTTGTGTATTTCGGTGTCATTTGTTACCGGATCTAGCCTCCATCTTTCCCCCTCCTAAGGCCTCGTTCACATGGCTTATTTCGCCGCGTATTTGCCGACGGATTGACGATCGTCAATCCGTCGGCAAATCAGTCAGAAACAAGTCACAGCCTATTTTCTATTGATTTCAATAGAAAATACGGCTCGTCGTTCACACGACGCATAGGTCCGTGCCGGATTGCCGCCGCGGATTGACGACGGCAATCCGGCACGGAAAAACAATGTGCATGTCAATTATTTAAGGACGGATTCACCACCTACAATGATTGGAGATGGTGAATCCGTCGGGAAATCATTACAAATACTGCCACACTTAGTGGCACTTATTTGCAACTGATTTCAACTGATTTCAGAACGTATTTACCATCGGCAATCCGATGTAAATATGTTCTGAAATAAGCCGTGTGAACATAGCCTAAGGCTTTCAGCTCTCAATCTTCCTACATGCTAGAGGCCTAAATGGCACCAGTACCTTTCACCACACAGCTGCTTTAAGCATCTTCCCCACATTCTCCCAACTTCCCAGGGTAAATTGCCTATAAGTTACTAAAAAGAGGAGTTAGAAGTGCAAGTTAGAACTCAGAATCCAAGATGTCGTCTGCTGTTTGTGCTGACATACATGTTTTTATTGGGATATATTGTGTTAAGGGAACTATACAGTTCATGATGACGCAGCAAGAGAACATTTTTTGTAAATAAATTTATTAACTTTGTTTATGTATACTAACACTATCAACAACTCAAATTATTTTCATAGATTACACCGAGAATGGTCCTCTAAGGACCAAAACGTTTGGTCCTTAGAATCCATCGTCAAGCAATCTGAATACCATGCAATTTACTGCCGTAATGAACTAATCCTGGCAATACTGATATGTTTGGAAGCTTTTAGCTTTTCAACAGGCACCTACTGATTAAGATGAGCCAAAGATATAGAATGAAGAATATTGCTCTCTGAGCTGGAGCCATCATCTTGACCAAATGCTGTCCTCCAGGAAAAGTGGAGATCTGGGCCTTCTGCATCCAGACCTTAAAATATAATATAATTTATCCTTTACACTGAACACCATAGAAGAAAAAAATTCTAAATGCCAAAACTGTGGTTTTTTTTGTTATTTTTTTTCCACTAAAAATTGAAATAAAGTCACATGTTTTCCAAACTGGTACCAATAAAAAGTACTCTTCAGCCCGCAAAAAATGCACCCTCACTCAAGTCCGTAGGCAGAAGTACAAAAAAGTTATTGGTCATAGAAAATGGCACCATGCCAAGAATTTCAAAATTTTTTACGGTACCAAACATAACAAAAACCCTACATGTTGATATTACTGGACTCATATCAACCTGTATAATACAGATAACACATCATTTATACAAAAGATAGAATGCCGTAAAAACAAAATTCCCGCAAAAATGGCACAAGTATGTTAGTTTTCACATTTTGCTCAACTTAGAATTTGTTTGCAGTTTCCCAGTATATTCTATGTTCCAGTGAATGACACCATTAGAAAGTACAACCTGACCCAAAAAATAAAATCCCTCATATGTCTATGTAGGTGAAAAAGTAAAAAAGTTATGGCTCTGGGAAGGCAGGCAGGGAACAATGAACGTTGGAAAAAAAAAAGGCTTTGGGGGGAAGGGGTTAATGATAACATTTGAATTACTCTTTTATAGAGGGTCTTTAGTTCTTGTAGAATGAATAAACCAAAACATAGCTAAGGGTCACCGCACTACCCAATCTGATCTTTGTTAGCTGACCCATGGCAATTTATTGACCAGCCTTAAATCTATAGTGAAGGATCTGCTAGTAATTGATCTAGTTTCAGTTTAGTATTTGGGAAACTAGGTTCAGAAATATTGGAATGGTCAGTTTTTATCAGCAATACTGGTGAATACAATACTGTACTTATCAAGTATGTAGTAAGATAACACTACAAAATTGTATTGACACCACTGAGGCAAAAAAAGAAAAAAATACTATTAACGAATCAAAAGTACCTCATATTGTTTTTATTTAAACACACTAAAGATTATGCAATTATCTTAAGCCCCACCAGTCCCTTTGCTAACTTGTAGGACAGATGGAATTTTTAATCAAGACAGAAATGTACATCTATTAACTAATTTACTGGGTACTGCTTCTTTTTATAGCTGTAAAACCAGAATGCAGTATGTCTTTTATGTCCTATGCACAGCAAGGACACTTGGTGCACTTATACGCTGCTTATGTCACTAGACCCTGGAGGTTTAGGCTGGCCTGCAAATTCGCCCCAGTTTCATTGATACTAAGGTATTGATGAAACTCAGGCAAGACTGAACACACGGTAATAGCTAGCATACCGTTTTGGCCAGAGGAGCTTCACCTCAGTTTGAGGAATCATGGTCAGTATGGAGTCTTACCTCCAATAGAAGACCTAGAGCTATGTCATGGTTTAACATTTCAGCCTGACAGCCTTACTAGAGGTTTGACTAGCCTTATTATTAGAGAGCTTCCTGACGCAGCCCAAGAATAGGGTCACTGTTAATGTCTGAGACCAACAAGCAAGACTTATTCAACCAGGCCAAAGTACTGGCCATCTTATCATCATAGCTGATGAGGCCACCAATACAAGACCTAGAACTCTGCCATGGTGTAAAAGAGACACTCTAACAGCCTGGAGGTTGACTAGCCCTTCAGTGGGTTAGAGGGCTTTCTAACATAGTCCAAGAACAAGGTCACCATCAAGATCTGAGAACTGTGGGAAGACCACAGTTATTGCCTCTTACTTGATGAGGCCTTCAATACAAGAACTATGCCACAGTTTAAAAGTTTCAGTCTGACAGCTTGGAGGTTGACTAGCCCTACTATGGATTAGAGGGCTTCATGACACAGTCCAAGAACAGGGCCACTATTAAGGTCAGAGATAGATAGGGGAAGATCCATGTAAGGGTATGCTTACACTGCGTTTTTGGATCCAATTTTGGATCAAGAATTGACATGTCAATTGTTAGAAAGGATCCGAAAGACAGATCCGAAAGACGCAAGTAAACACGCATCGGTGATCATTTGTCTGAACGCCGATGTGTGTTTTACATTGCAAGCAATGTAAAATCACACTGCTCATTGCTAGATGCATGTTTGGGTACATTTAGGGTCCGATAGACGGACCCAAAAATGCATCTAATAACGTATGTTCATGCGAACAGAACACGCCGTGTGAACATACCCTTCGTTGGCCATAGTAATGGCCATCTTATCGTTATGGCTGATGAGACTTCCAATTCATCAGCTAGAACTCTGTCCATTTCTAAAAGTTTCAACCTTATAGTCTGGATGTTAAATAGCCCTCTATAGTTTTGAGCATTTTTCAAACACAGTCTAAGAACAGGAACTCTGTCACAGTCTTTGACCAGTGAGGAAGACCTATAAAACCAGGCCATACTAATGGCCAATATACCATTATGGCTCATATTTGCCTCATTGATAGGATCAGTGAGCAATAGACTAGACCTATACAAACCAGGCAAGCATACCAGTCTGTTTATACAGACTTTATGATCAGCAGGGAGCGTTCCTCTAACCTATCAAATAATCTCAAAAAATGGGAATCTAGCAAGAGGACAAAGAGTGACTTTTAATGACTATATTAACTATTTTGCCATAGGCAAACTTAAACTCTATCACCTCTAAATCTGTAAAACACTAAAACGTAACTTTATTATTATACACTTAACCTCAATGCACACTAAATTTAAAAACCTGATTTCTAACCTCTCAATAAAAATCCCTTTCTAATTGTGAAGGAATAACTACTTTTTATTGTACAGTCTGGTGGAGCACCACCCACTACAAGGGAAACCCTTAATACAATACAGTAATTTATTAACTCCAAAGAGTCTTTCTTGGGCAAAAAATCCCCAATATCATGGACGTACAACATATAAGCTTTCTGTGAAACCCTCTGCAGGGGGTAACACAGTAATAGACCAGAAAATCACAAATTAAAATGTCATGCCTGACTTCCCCAACATGTTTTCACCATCTAAACTGGCTTCATCAGGGACAGAGGTCCCGGGCACCTGTGGTCTAGCTCAAATTTCCTTTTTTATCATCTTTGCCCAACACACCCTATTCAGGTGCTCACTATTTAACCACCAGAGATTCAACAATACCCATTTATCCCTTTTACTCTCCTGTATGCATACTGAAGCTATTCACTGCTGCTGCTGCTGCTACTGCAGTCTTATGAACAAATTTGCCCTCTCTTACCATGCCGGCCGCGCACTGTACCAACGGGCTTTACTACCCTATCTGTGATGGACTTCCGTCCAGCTTCTCTCACATTACTGCGTTTGCGCGGCTCACCTAGAACAAACTAAGCGAGATAGATAATACTTTTTTACAGCACACATTTAAAACTTTACCCCTTTTCCCAAATAAAACCTTCTCTCCTCTATGTCTAATATGCATATTATGTCTAATATGCATATTTATGGGAATACATACTCCATTGTACAGTACACAAACTGTCCATATCTGTTCCCAAAAAACCTCTTTCCCTCTGTATCTAATATGCATATTCATTTTAATAAAGCTCAACCCTTATGATTTATCCCGCCCGCCCCCCCCCGCAGATTCACCTCCTACTTTCCCCATTAAATATTCTTTCTTACAGCCTCAGCTAGTTACCTAATTCATTAAAATTACAATGGGGATAATGCAGAATACGTGGGCCATTCATGCTCCATTGTATTTTCCATAGGTTAGCACAAAAACTACGCAGTCGGTACAAACAATAAATGTATACATAAATGGATGGTACTTTAATCCCGAACGGCGTCTCGTCTTAGCAACCCTAAATGTATATACCATAATTAGGTTGCTAACAAATTTATCCTTATGCAAAATAAAAAATATGTCCCAACCAGTCAAATAGAATCTGTGGCCTCACATAATCCATACCCATCATCACTGCAAAACACTGGGAAAATGAGGGACAAGGAGGGGACAGAGGAGACAGGAGGGGGACAAGGGAAAAACGTATGTGAACTCTGGGGCTCCTATAGTCATATATTCAACTATGCTTTACCACTGACCGTACTTTATCACATATATTATGTTTCTTCAAAAATTATATAGGGAATCGGCAGCATTAAATAAATTCTGAAAATGAAAAGCCTTCATTAAAGCCTTTAGGGTTCAATGTATTGAGTCGATATATCCATTTTGCCTCTTCCTGCAGTAAAACCATATCCAAAGCGCCCTTTCTTTCCCCTAGCTTTTTCACTCAGATACCCCAAAAGTTTAGCGCCTCTATTTCACCATTGTGTACTTCCGAAATATGTCTCGCTAGGGGAGTGTCACCTCTAGTTTTTATAGTACTCAGATGTTTCGAGATCTGACGACGAAACTCCTGTATGGTTTTTCCCACATAGCTCTTGGGGTAAGTACACATAGCCCCATAAATCACCCCACTGGATTTACAATTGATGAATTGTCTTATCTCAAATCTTCTCTTATCAATGGGATTAACAAATTCTTTAGTTTTCCATATAAATGGACAGAATGAACAGTTGCCACATGGATATGAGCCTACCACCGGAGACTGTAACCATGTTTTTTGGCTATCTCCCTCAAAGTGACTATACACAAATTCATCCCTAAGATTTTTTCCTTTTCTATATGTGACACTAGGGTATTTTGGAATCACCTCAGAGAGTACCGGATCTGCTTTCAGAATATGCCAATGTCTTCTAAGTATACCTCTCATCTCGTTAGCTCTATTATCGAAGGTGCCTATACAACAAATTAAATCAGTTTTTTCCTTCTTCTTTTGTTTATTGACCAACAAATGTCCTCTGTCACTAGTCAAAGCCCTATTAAATGCCTTCCTCAAACATTTTTTTGGGTAACCTCTTGCCTGAAACCGTGCATTTAACTTTATAGATTCTTTATTGAAAGCCATTGAAAGCCTCTACTGTAGAGCAGTTCCTACGAGCCCTAAGATATTGGCCTATAGGAATCCCCTTCTTTAGGGAAGGTGGATGCCAGCTAAAAAAGTGCAACAAACTATTGGTAGCTGTATTTTTCAAAATATTTTTGTCTGAAACTGCTTTAGGAGACTAGAGGAAAAAACCTTTAGGAGATTAGAGGAAAATACAGTGGATTATCTTGAACAAATACAGATTGAAAGTGAAGGAGACCCCATAATTTTAGATATACTCTTGACCAATTTGAAACCAAAATCTAGAATACACCTCCGATATCACAATATAATTTATTGATACATTTGTGAAGTAGTAACGCAAGATATAAAGAAACTAGCACTCAGACGACAACCATCCTCTTTAAATTAAAATGGGATGAACAACTACTATTGCAGAATTACAATCTAACAAGGAGATAGTAAATCAAACCCGTGACAAGGGTGGTAATATTGTCATCTTAAATAAAACTGACTAATAGCCAATGGTTAAGAGAATACTTGATGATTCAGAAAAATATAGAGAGGCTTATCAAAAGATCCAACCAATGAGTATTTGAAGGAACTAAAAAGAATTTTGGACCTGGGAATTGAGAAAAAATTAAATACTGAGGATGAGAAGAAAATTTATGTTAAAATGTGAATCCTACTATATGCTACCTTTTATGCATTACCAAAAGTGCATAAAGAGTTGTGCCAATACCAGAAAGACCGATAGTCTCAGGTAGAAATAATTTAAACACAAGGACCCAGCACTTAATGATGACCGTATACCGATGCCCTTTGTCACTGGCCTTCCTTTGTATCTTAAAGATACGAAGATACTGTGATGAGAATTAACAAATTAGTGGTGAGTGAAAGTACAACTTCTTGCAAGTTTTAGACTGTAGAAGCCCTATACAGTAACATCAGACATGATCTGGCCTGAAAGCAATCAAGTATATTTTTGAGTACAAGAGGTACGCAATTCATGGAACATAATGATTTGTTTTACAGCTATTGGATTTTGTTTTGACACAATATTTTTTGTTTGAATGGTACTTTATCATCAGATAAAGGGAGCAGCCATCGGCACAGTTTGTGCACCTAGTTTTGCAAATTTATTTTTAGTGGTGGTGGAAGGATGTTATTGTTTTTTCTGAACACATTGAAATATTCACAGATCGGATTTTATTTTGGGGGCGTTTCATTGATATATTGATTTTTTGGGACGGTAGTGAAGAATTATTTAAGGATTTTGTATCTAAACTCAATGATAATGAAATTGGGATGAAATTCACCTTTGAAATTCATCGAGAGAAAATTAATTTTTTGGATCTCCAAATTATGTTGGATGAAAAAAAGCAGATTCAGACAAAAATATTTCGAAAAAATATGGCTACCAAGAGTTTGTTGCACTTTTCTAGCTGGCATCCACCTTCCCTAAAGAAGGGGATTCCTATAGGCCAAGATCTTAGGGCTCGTAGGAACTGCTCTACAGTAGAGGCTTTTAATGAAGAATCTATAAAGTTAAATGCACGGTTTCAGGCAAAAGGTTACCCAAAAAAATGTTTGAGGAAGGCATTTAATAGGGCATTGACTAGTGACAGAGGACATTTGTTGGTCAATAAACAAAAGAAGGAAAAAACTGATTTAATTCATTGTATAGGTACCTTCGATAATAGAGCTAACGAGATGAGAGTATACTTAGAAGACATTGGCATATTCTGAAAGCAGATCTGGTACTCTCTGAGTTGATTCCAAAATACCCTAGTGTCACATATAGAAGAGGAAAAAATCTTAGGGATGAATTTGTGCATAGTCACTTTGAGGGAGATAGCAAAAAAACATGGCCCAATGCTAAAAAAAATGATGGAACACCTGTGCACCCAAAATGCACAATACACCCCTAGATGAGATCCATGAGGGGTGTTGACTCTAAAATGGGGCGACTTCGGGAAGGTTTCACCCTGTACTGGTACTTTGGGGGCTTGCAAATGCGACATGGCTCCACCAAAATCTGCGTCCAAAAGCCAAATAGCGCTCCCCCCTTGTACGCCCTGCCATGCGCCCAAACAGCAGTTTACACCCACATGTAAGGTAGTGACGAACTTGGAAGAAAGTGCTTAACAAAGTTTGGGGGTTGTTTTTTCCTGGATTCCTTGTAAATATGAAACATTTTAAGCTAAAATTGCAGATTGGGAAAAAAAAATTTACATTTTCACAGCCTAATGCTAAAAAATTTTTGTGAATAAACCTGTGGGGTCGATATACTCACAAACACCTGTAAAATATCCCTTTAAAGGGGGTGTAGTTTCCAATAGGGGGTCTTTTTAGGGTTTTATTAAGTTTTAGCACCTTAGGGCCTCTTCAAACCTGAAATGGCGCCTAAATAAAATTGCATTGAAAATGAGACCCCAGAGTCCAGTAGGTGCGCCTCCTTTTCTGGGGCTTTTGTTGAGCCAAATACGCACTAGGGCCACATAGGGAAATATCTCTAAAAACGGCAGACCTGGGGAATTGATATTATGTTCATTTATCCAGTGAATAATGGAAAATATTGAAAATCTGCAAAAATAGTGACATTTTGAAATTTCACCTCCACTTTGATTTTAATTTCTGTGAAATACCTAAAGGGTTAACAAACTTCCTAAACACTGTTGTAAATACTTTAAGGGGTCTAGTTTCTTAGAAGGCGTCATTTATGGGGGTATCTAACATGCAGGCCCCTCAAAGCCACGTCAGAACTGGATTGGTCCCTAAAAAAAATGTATATTGCAAATTTTCTTGAAAATGTGAGAAATTACTACTAAATTTCTAAGCCCCTACATATGATAAAAAAAAAAAAAAGGACATTTAAAAAATTATGCCAACCTATAGTGGACATATGGTAGATGCTAGTTATAAACTAATTTTGTGGTGAAAAAATATTTTGTCTTGCACGCAAAATTTTTGACTTTCAAAATCACAGATTTTTCAAATTTTTCATTAAATTTTGATATTTTTTACAAAAAAACAAGGCTTGTATGGATAAAATTTTCTTACTAACTTAAAGCACAATGTGTCAAGAGAAAACAATCTCAGAATCACATGGATAGGTAAAAGTTTCAAAAAGTTATTCACACATAAATTACACATTGCCAGATTTCAAAAATAGGGCGTGTCAAATTAAGGCCAAAACTGGCTGGTTTCCTTTAAAAGGGTTAAAAACCGATTTCTAACCTCTCAATATACCCTTTCTAATTGTGAAGGAATAACCCTTTTCTATTGTACAGTCTGGGGAGCACCACCCACTAGCAAGTGAAACCCTTATAACGTACAGTAATAATTAACCCCAAAAGTCTTACTTGACAATCACCCTAATATCATGGACGTACAACAAATAAGCTTTCTGTGAAACCCTTTTCAGCGGGTAACACAGTAATAAAAAGCCAGAAAATCACAAATTAAAAAAAATCATGCCTGACCTCCCCAACATGTTTCACCACAAACTGGCTTCATCAGGGGACAGAGGTCCGGGCACATGTGGTCTAGCTCATTTCCTTCCCATATCAACTTAAATACACACCCTATTCAGGTGCTCACTAAATTTAACCACCAAAAATTTAACAATACCCATTTATCCCTTTTTACTCTCCTGTATGCATACTGAATCTATTCACTGCTGCTGCTGCTGATGCTGCTACTGCGTTCTTATGAACAAATTTGCCCTCTCTTACCATGCCGCCCGCGCTCTGTACCAACGGGCAAGGCAATAACATACATCTTGCCAGTGTGCACCTATGCTTACGTTTTTTTCAAAAAATGTTTTTTGGATGTTGCAGAGCCCAAAATAAAGTTTTTTGTATCTGTATGAGGAGTGGCAGCCTCATTGGCTTGTTGCACTCCGCCTACCTCTTTTAAACCAGTGCAGGGTTATTCAGTACAAGTTCTTTTCACTCCCTGAATGTTGTAGTCTGAACAGACTCCTAGAGAGGTAACATTTTAGTGTTAGGAACTCACCTGTGCTGGGATCCCCTTGACGCAATTGGGAGGTGAGCTTAAACATTTTTGTTCAAAACTGTGAACTAAGAATCCCAGGTTTTCATATTTCATTAGCATAATGCATTTTCAAAAATTCCTATATGCCTTTGATGTTTTACTTAGTTTTTTAAATGTGCCACTGATATTTGGAATAGAAGTAAAGTTATTTGCCTTGCCAGTGTGCACCTATGCTTACGTTTTTTTCAAAAAATGCTTTTGGATGTGCAGAGTCAAATAAAGTTGTTTGTTCCCTCTTCGCATAGACATGTTCATATTCTGTCTGAAAACCGGGTGGAAGAACGAACATGTTCTATGATTTTCGGACCACTGGTGGTCTGGAAAACCTGTGTGGTGGGGACCGCAGCACGGGTTTTCCGTAGAGGTCCATTTTAAAGTTTGTCAGCCGGTTTGCAAACGTTTTTCAAAACCGAAATCCGTCTGAAAAACCGGCTGCAAACCCATGCCATGGGGACAAGGCCTTCCTCTTCAGTCTGGGTGAAACGGCATTTAGCACAGGATAACTGCTGAATGTTACCCCTTCCAAGATTTATTCTACATAGGAGCATGTACTGCAGTGCTGTACAACCCTCCCCACCCCCATGTGTTTTTACCACTATTCTAAAACTCCTATTTTTGCATGTAGCTTTACTTTGCTGTACTAAACAACCCTCATAATCTAGGACCATAATAGATGATGAAGGTGTTTTAGTGCAGCAAAGTATAGTAGCAGGCACATGATGTGGGGATTTTAGTGAAGCACAGTAGGTGTGCTACTATACTTAGGCCATTTGCCCACAGCACGGTTTTTTAGCGGGCTGTAAACCGGCTGAAAAACTTTTACGGTTTTTTAGCCGGCTGCAAACCGGCTGAAAAACTTTTAAACAGATCTTAGTGGAAAATGCGGTTTTCGGACCGAAGATGAATATGTCTATGTGAAGGGGGAGGACTTTTCTCCGCAAACCTAGAATAAGGTCAAAATTTCTAGGCACCAAAAAATATTTTATTTTGTTCCCTAGTGTAACGTAAGTAATGCAAATTTATATCTACATTTGTGTACATATATAATTTATATATTTATATATCAACTATGAATTATTTTTTAGATGTTTAATGTCAAAGAATGTGAATGTTTCTGGCAACATGCAGTGTAAACATTTACCACCAGATGGTACTGTATCACAGCAGAGATAAGGTTCCTCTACATCATTGTATATTCTTTACTACTAGCAGACCACCATTTTTACAATCTACTTTGAGCTCTGTACACTTCTTAGAAGTGTCAAAGCAACACATTCCAACAGTTTGTTGTCCTTTCTTCTCCTATAGCCAGGCAGCCCCATACGGGATGTTATTGATGGCACTCTATACACTGGAGGACTGGCATCTAGAAGCAATTAAGAACATCCGTGTACCAAGTAAGCAGCTCCATAAAATGACAGAAATCGGTATTATTTCTAAAGTTAATGAATTACAAGTTACCTGCTTTTCAAACATGAGTAGGCAGTAGGAAAAGTCATATAACCTTATAGGGTGTTTCTGAGACTACCTTTTACAGTAGTTACTATGGTGTAGAGCAGGGGTGTCAAACTCAAACAGGTAGTGGCCCAAAAGTAAAAATTTGGACAAAGTCACAGGCCAACTTGAATATTTACTAAACAACACTTACAGTAGGACTTGACTCAGAATTTAAAACAAAAACATTTTAGAATCCTCACTTTTCCAGCACCTGTATACCTACTGGGGGATTTATATACCTCCCTTCCTAATGGGGGTTTATACAGGAAAGCATGGCAAAGCCTCATTCCCCACAGCAACCCGCTTTCCTATGATAGGAAAGCCAGGAATTTGCTGTGGGGGATGGAGAATCACCTATCGGCCCCATTAGGTAAGTATATAGACCCCCTCCCAGTAGGTAGGTATATAGGTCTCCTTAGTACATAGACAAGAATATATGGTAGTTTACAAAGGTACAACAGGTAGTTTACAAAGTCCCCTACAGTAGAAAGGTAGGTATATAGCCACCCCCTCAAAAAAAATTAAATAGATAGGTAGATATATAGGTCAGCATGGAAAGTGTAGGTTTGAAGGGCCCCTAGTAATTTGTTAGGTATATAGGGCCCCCAAGTCAGCGTGACGTCATCATGCCGCACAGGCAGCATGATGACATACTCACACCGCCTGTGCTGGATACTCCAGAGGGTCGCAAGCCTGCTTGCAACACACTGGAGTACTCTGCTGGGCAGGGAGCTCTCTGCTCCGTGGCAGCATTCAAGTGTATGTGCGTCCATAGGACACACATACACTTGAAGGGAACGTCAGCGCTCTGGGCCCACAGCAGTGACTCGAAACCCGGCGACCCCAAGTTTGGGGCAGCGGCGGTTTTATCTGGGGCACAGGCCCTGGATAAAACTGCCTATCGACACCCCTGCCGCGCGAGCTGTTCTTGCACGGGCCAGCTGTAATAAAACATTTAAATTGTCTGGTGGCCCAAAACTTACTGCATGGCGGGCCAGATTTGGCCCATGGTGTAGAGGCTGGTTTAGCATACAAAAAAACCCCCAAAAAACTCTTAACTCATGGTCGATGCAGCAATATGTTTGCTGGTCTTCTTCAGTGGTCTTCTGCTGTCTTTAAATGGAACCTCACCACTGCAGTTTGCTTTTGGCATGTGACACTGCCAACATGACTTTATGGAAGTCAAGGCTCTGTGATGTCAGGCAGTGTAATGAGATCTCTATCAGGGCTGTGGAGTCGGAGTCGTGGAGTCGGAGTCGGTGCCTATTTGCAGGAGTCGGAGTCGTCATAAAATGGACCGACTCCAAAAATATATAATAATTTGGTCCAGTTAGTTTAATGCAGTGCAAAGAGCAAGAGGAATTGGGTCCAGCCAGTGCTACTGCTCCCATATCTTCAGCCTCATCACATGAGGAGTGTAATTGATGACATGAAGCAGGCAAAGCGCTGCCCCAGGGGAAAACATTCTGCTTATGTACCTATTACTGCAGCATTTAGGCTTGGTTCACATCTATGTCTGAGGTTCTGTTCAGAATCTCCGACGCAGAGCTTCAAAGAAGTAGAAGATCAACCATTCATCAAAACTGACTAAGGCTGAGGCAATTCCTTTATGCCCTGACATTGTTAGAGATGTTGCCCCTGTGGTCACCGCTTTGCCCCCAACCCAAGTTAGTGTAGAGAGGCCGTTCTCTGGCCTGGAAATAATGAGATCAGATGTGAGGTCATGTATGCAGGATCTGATGGAGGTGATACTATTTCTCAGAACAAATTCAGAGACTCCACAAATGTTCCTGCAGTGTTTTGCATATTTACACAATTTTTTTGTGTTCTAAAGTCATATCCAATAAATATATTTTACACTGACAAGCAAAATGGTAACATTGTTTTGAACTTGTGACTTTCAGGCTCCATATCTCTCCATCCACTACAGCTTTGTACATGAGGCTACTGTAATTTTATCTACAGTCATCTTACCTATCTTATTAGGGTTGAGCGATTTTTATCGACAAAGTTGAAATCGGCAAGGTTTTTTTTGGTGATCGAAATTTTCAGATCATGCGATAATTAAGGTTAAAATCTGTGCATCATCTATTAAGATCGCGCCATTTTCGGCGCTTCCTGTAATTTTTTGGCGGCCAGCAAATCAGATTACAGAATAGAGCAGGTGAGATGTGTGTGCGACGTCATGACTGGGATGTGTATGGTTGCGATTGGCTGGAAAAATCACATGACCTCGTATTACATAGAACAGCGTTTCCTGTTCAGCCTTAGTGTCTCTCAGCGTCTCATAGGAATAGGACGTGCGCTCTGCCTGTGGCCAAACAGCTCAGCGAAATTAATCTATTTCTGCACAGAGAAACCTCTACGATTAGCTGTGATCCTTCCAGGTTCGGTAGATTAGAGAGTTGAGGATTTTATGTAGTTAGGGAAAAATTTTAAAGGGCCCCATCTAAACCCGGAAAATCACGGGGGGCCGGGGGGGGGGGGGCCCGCGGGGGGAACCAGACAAGCTCTATTATAAAGAACACTTATAAAGTTCACCAAACTTAGTTAACATTGCACTGCAATATCTTTATTATTAACATTTGCTATTGAAAAATTTTCCCGGATATTTGGGGGGCCTGAACTTAAATTGGAGCACAAATTTCTAGTAACTGCAGGTCTCTTTTTAGGTGCAAAAACTCCACTTTTTACAGTATACATTTCAATAGGTGTTACATTTTCATTTTACCCATTTCCCCTGTGTTGATATATCCACCGGGGGGAGTTAAATTACAATCCAGCAAACTTTTAGTCAGCACAGGTTGTTTGACCAAAAATAACCATGTACTTAACGAAAACCCAAAAAAATACGTGTTTTTTGACTTTGGCTGGCCCCCGCTTTGTTCATTGATGCAGCTCCCCCCGTAAATCTTAAAACAGCAATTCTATAGTCACCACAGGGAATTGGAAAGATGCAAAAAATACCGGTATTATACGAAAACATAACAGATACGTTTTTTGACTTTTGCGCACCCCACTTTTTTCATTGACGCGCATCCACGTAAATCTTAGAACAGCAATTCTATAGTCACCACAGGGGAATTTTAAAGGGGCAAAAAAAACCGTGGGAATCGAAAACATAAAAGATACGTGTTTTTTTTTACTTTTGGGGCACCCAGCTTTTTTTCAAAAGAGCAGCATTTCCCCGTAAATCTTAAAACAGCAATTCATAGTCACCACAGGTGAATTAAAGGTGCAAAAAAAATACCGTGTATTATACGAAAACAAACAGATACGTGTTTTTTTACTTTTTGC
>JAODAL010024693.1:0-60069 GCA_025379985.1 Phyllomedusa bahiana | reverse complement strand
TCCTTTTCCCTCCTAAAGCCTGTGGTGCGAACCGCTTCCCCGTGTACTGTCCACCTTTCCTGGGGCCCCAACGCTGAAAATCTTTGGGTCAAGGAGGTGCAGTGGAAAAAACGTGGGGAAGAACGGTTTTTCTGATTGCTGGTGGGGTTCGGGCCAGAGGACGTTCGTGGGAACCCGAGCCAACCTGTCAGCTGACCCCCTCTAAAAATTCCGAAAAAGAGGGGAACCAAAAAGTGGGGTACTGCCATGGAGGTGGGCGGGTGCCGTCGCCCCGAAACCACCCCCTTGCTGCCCAGGCCCGGGCGCCAGGTCACATACCCCTCCACGCTCTGTGCTTCCTGCTCCTCCTTGTCCCAGCCGCCAAGCGGAAAAGTGTTTTTTTTGGGGGGCGCTTGCGCACGACGATCTGTTTAAAGGCCACAACCGGAAATTTTAAATTGCCGGCCACTATCCTAAAAAGGTACAGCCCCCTGAACTCTCTGCCAGTTCTTGGTGTGCGTTAGGAGTTTTGGGGAGTTCCTTTTGATTACCCTGTAAGCCCGGTTTCCGCTACGTTTCCTCCCTTCCCTGTTGCCGCCTGTCCGACCGTTGCCCGTTCGAACAAACCTCGCCGCCCGCCCTTGACCTCCCCCTGTCCCCACTACGTCTCTGGTTAAAGATTCTTACCAGCATACCCCGTCACCATCGCAGCAATTTCACGTCAGGGGTGGACCTGGTAGCCTCACACCGCAGCAAGTCCATCCTGCTTCGCCGGCTCTGGTGAATACCGGGGCACTTAGACCCGCCCCCCTGGCGTGGCTTAATTTTCATCGTTCGGCCCCCCGGCGAATCCACCAAACCTTTACAAAAGAAAAGGGGAATGATGTCCACAGGGGGGGAACCGCCCTTTTTTTTTAGGGCAAAGCCTTTTTTTTTAGGGACAAATAGGGACTTGTTAGGCCCCTTTCTTTTTTATCTTTGGTTATAATAAAAGTTAATTTTAGCCCCAAGGTGTATTTTCTTCACATGTAGTTTCTGTAGATCCAGAAGAAGCAACAATAGTAGTTGCCTTGAGTTTTTAGCCAGGAAGACTTTAAGAGACTTTCACTAGAGATTTCTGGGAATGTAAAGTGGGGAAAACCCTGAGTGAAAAGGATTGAGAAGAAGTTACAGAGGGGGGAGCGGTTGGGCGGAGTAGACCATGCATTCTAGATTTGAAATTAAGGGCAAATTAGAGCCCAAAGTAATTACACACAGGATGTCCAAGAGAGCTTTTTTGAAAAGGGGATTATACAGCATTTTTAAATGAAGAGGAAAGACCCGTGGGGAGAGGTTGAAGACTGCTAAGGGAAGAGGACAGGGGAGAAATAGACTGGAAAAGGGTAGGAAAAAGGGGGTCACTAAGCAGGTAGGGGGACAACAGAAGGAGAATCGGGAAAGAGCTGAGAACAATGGGGACGTGGGGAGGGACAGGATGGGTATTACGTTTTTGGGGATTGAGATGAGATTTTTTCCCGGGATTGCAATTTTCAGTGTCGAAGTCAGTGGAAGGTCTTCAGCAAGAGGTCAGTGACTGGGGCCTGAGTTTTAAGGCCTGAGGGGGAGGGGAAAGTGTCAAAAGTTTTTTTAAAGGTTGTTGTTTAATGTTGGATGAAGAGTGAAATTTGTAAAGGTGAAATATTTTTGGTTGGGGTGGTGAAGGACAGAGTGGTAAGTCCAGGGATGAATTTGTAGTGGAGAAAGTCTGAAAATAGCTTTGAATTTCTCCACAGTGTTCAGACCCTGGAAAATCACTGCAAAACGAGTTTGAGGGGGTTTTTTCCCCAAAGGGTGTTGCGTCTGCTCATTTGTGTGATGTGTAATGTGCCAAAATGTCCAAAATTGGGCGAGAGAGTTTTTATTTTTGTTTTACACCCGGTCAGGCAGGAGATTTGGGGGAGAGTTGGGGTTGGGACAGTAGGACTGTATTTTGTCATGAGTTCCTGGAGTTGAAAGGGGGCAGATATTTTCAATGTGTGTTGGGCAGGTGTGTCCCGAGAAGGCTGGAATTGTGATAGTGAAGGAGAAAAGGTTGAGGTCAAGAGGCATAAGGAGAATTAGTGAGGTTTTGAAATTTAGGGGAAAAAAGACAGGAAGACCGATCAAGAGAGTTTTCATCCTTGTGGGGGGGAGAGTCTGTTTTTGCAAAGGCCCAAAAGGGGGGAAAATGTTAGTGAAAGAAACAGAGGAAGAAGGAGACTGGGCATCAAAAGGATTTGAAATCACCCCTGATGAGAGTGGGGGATTTCAGTAGAGAGGAAAATGAGGAAAACCTGCAAAAAACAAACATCCCCCCAAAATGGGTTTTTCTGTACACAATTTGGGACTCTGAGAGAAAAGGGCCCAAAAGAGTGGGAAAGGCGTGGACCTAAAAGGGAAGGGGGAAAGTGGGGAGGGTGCGTGAAGATTGACCTTGTAAGTAAAGTGTGAAGAAAAAGTAGCCAACCCCTCTATCCGTCGTTCTGGGGGTGGAGTGAAGTGTAGGCCACCATGGGTGAGGGCAAGCATTTCAGTTTGCTGGACCCATGTTTTTCTGTGAGAGCCATCATTTTTGAAGAGTTAGAGAGGAACAGGTCATGAACAGCAGTGAGTTTGTCACAGACAGAGTGGGATTCCAAATGTAACTTAAAATGGGCGGGAAAAAAAACGTCAACGAGTAGAAAGCGGTAACGGGTTTTTTATGGAAGGCAAAGAGAATGCAGAAAGGGGGGGGGGATTAGGAGAGATGTCCCTGGCAGCGAGAAGCAGGGAAGAAAAAAACAGCATTGTTCAGTGATGTTTGAGCGCTTTGTGCATGTTATGTAAAAGGGGGGTTTTTTGGGGGAGTTGAAAAAGGAAAAAAATGTAGGGATGTATTCAAGGTTGAGGGGGGAGGGAGGGAGGGCTGATTGGGGTAAAATTCTCAGGGATAAACTGGGTGGGGGATAGGAGGCAGTGGCGCAAGGGTAGATACAAAAGTGACACGGTGAATAAGGTGTTTTGTAAAAAACCAGTTATCACATAAAAGGCGATCCTTTTTCCCCCCTTTTGCCCTCCCTGTCCCTTTCGCTTATTTTGAAGATCACATCACTTTCAAATCTGTCACTTCCAAAGTGGCCGTCAATGGAGGCAAAAAGACTGTCTTGGGAAAAAGTTACAATACCTCTAAAAATTTTGGGCAGTGAAAAATTAGATAGACCTTTACAAAGTGCCACATTTATCATAGTTTTTAAAATTGTGCATTTTTTAGACTGCTAATCTAATTTCAAATTTTTCTTTGAAGCTTTCAAGTGCCACTATTGGAACACAATTTTGGGGCACAGTGCCACAACTAGCCACACCACTCTTTTTAGGAAACCGGCCCTGTTAGGCCTTTCCCCTTTTGTCAGCGAGGCAAAGAACTGTCTAAAAACTGTTTAAAACACACAAAAAAAGGGGGTTTTTAAAAAAGCATTCCCCGCCTTTTGGGTTTGGGGGCCAATTTTCTCAAAAAACAGGGTCCAAGATCAGGGGACTTTTTTGGGCCATTCAAAAATAATAAAAAAAGCCCTAAGAAACAATTACAAAAGAAAAATGAGGCCTAAAAAAATAACACCTATAGGGGGCCCCACATAAATTAATCAATTTAAAAAATAAAAAAAAATCAAATAAAAAAAACTAAGAAGAAAAAATGTAACCCATAGTACACATAAAATGGGGGCTGAAAAGCTGGATTAAAACAGGACACTTTCATTGACGGGCGTCTCTAGTCATGTTTTAAAAAAATTTTTCCTTTTTTTTTTATTTTTAAAAGGGGGGGGGGGGGGTTAAACTACTAGATTGGTGGGCTGGAGACCTAATTTTGGGCTAAAAAAAGGTTTTCGTTCCTGTTGCCATCCCGATTATTTTTCCCAAAAAAAATAACACTTTCACTTCACTTCAAACCACTCCAACCCCTGCCTCTCGACCACCTCTTTTACTTCTTCCTGCTCTGCCTCTTCCCTCTGTCAACCCTTCCCCTGGCTACCCTTTGGTCCCGGGATAATTCTTTTTCAAACTATTAACCACATTTTAAAAAAAGGGCCCCCTCCCATACATTTCTCCCTTTAAATTATTATTTTTTAAATTTTTTAAAAGGGCGCCATTAAATTCCATTTTCTGTAAAATTCAAAAAAAAGTTACATACATACATAAAAAAAGTCAAACAAGTACAATGAAACAAAAATTTGACTTTCGACTGGCACAGGGGGAGTGAGGGCCCCCCCTGAGGGTTTTATAGCCCTAAAATAAAAGGAGGGAAAAAGAAAAGACAGGTGAGGAGCAGGCAAAAATTAAATTTCCATTTACCTCTCCTTTTCCTAAAAGGGAAGTCCCTCTCGGGCTCTTCTTTTTGTCTGCTCTTCATATAACCATCTCTAAGATTTCTCCCGTGCTTCCCCTATACTCTGGAACTTACTACCACAACACATCAGACTCTCCTCCACCTAGGAAAAATTTTTAAAAAAGTGATCCTAAAACCCCCACCCTTTTCCCAAACCCTCCCAAATTTACAATAACCCTGCTGCCACTATATCACCATATGAATGTATCCATCCATTACCTTCTCCTTCCCTTTCTCCTCCCTTGTAGATGATAAGCCCTTATGGATAGGGAAACTTTCCCTCCCCCGTACCGGGTTTAGTGACATTATTTTTTTTTGCAAGGGTTTCCTTTATTTTGGTTGACCCAAGGGCAGCAGGGGAGAGGCGGGGGTATTTGAAAAACATCACGATGGGGCCATTTACCCCGGGACCCCTTTTACCCCCCGGGGAACCCCGGGCACAAAGTAAAAATCAGGGGGATACGGCAGATGTTGAAGAGAAATGAGGGGATTTACTCCTACTTTCCCCCCAGGACACACTCTTTTTAAAAAAAAGTGATGATTTTTAACCCCCTTCACTACCTCCCAGTTTTTAAAAAGATTTTGTCGGGGGTTTTGGGGCGCAAAAACGATAACAACCCGGAAACACAATGTAGTTTTGCAAAATAAAAACAGGCTTCTTTCTTTTTAAAACATTAGATTTTAAAAACCAACATAGCCTTCTATCAAATAGTTAAAATTTAAAATTTTAAGTCTGTAGAAAGGGAAAGTTGTTCCCCAAAAATTCTGGAAAACCCAAAACCCTTAAATAAATATTTTTCTGCAGGAGCTGCCCAATCGAACTCCATAAATCTTGGACCTTCTCACAGTAACTATAAGGGTTTGGGTGGGCAAGCCCCTTAATTATATCAAAGGACATAAAATTGAAAAGGGGGGAAAGCCCTTCTACTTATTTTCCCTCCCAGGTAATATCACCGGGAGTGGGGGCTTTTACCCCTTTTGGGGCAAATTCAGCTCTCTCCTTTCTTTAGGCTTCAAAAAGAAAGTAAGGGCTTCTGTGTTCATTTCCGGGACCGGGGAGACCAGGGGGGGCCTTGTCACTACGGGGGGCCTTCAAAAAACTACTGAAATTTTAAACAATCCACACATAAGAAAAAAATTAAAAATTTAAAAAAAAAATCCACCGAAATAAATTTTTAATGTTTATAGCGTTTTTCACTCGCCATAGACCTACAGGTAACATCCAGCCATGATATTTTTAGGAAAGAGACCTTTATTTTGGCCTATAATTGTTAAGTCAATAAATCAACCTGTGCATACTTGTTGTTATCATACTCAGTAGAATTGTAGGAAATTTTTTTGCGGTTATTTAAATAGTTAATACAAATTACCATAGAGTACAAAGGAAAAAAACAGAGAAAGTTATATTTTTCCAGCTATTTTTAGATCTGTTCTTAAATAATGCTGACAAGACAAAAATATAGTGATTCCTTTTAAAATGCCATAGAAAAGGCCACAACACCCTCCTCCCCATAAAAAACCAAACAAAAACAAAATATTTTGTTAGAGTATGAAATATAAAAATATATTCACTTTAATGATGCATTATTCCCAAAAAAACGGGGGAAACTTATTATCCCCCGATGCATGCTGGAGGTTTTACTAATCTATGTTAAATTGAAAAATAATTTATCCCCAAAATCCTGAGGGATTAACTAAACATTCGTAATAAGTTGGAACTTACATTTTGTACCCTTCAAATTTTTGTTTACAAATAAGTACCCCAGGTTTTATTTCTGATCATACTAATTAATTTGAATGTTGATTTGGTCTTTTTTTGTTATACATTATGGATGCATTTATTCATCAATTAGATGTGTGCTAGGCTTGTGTGGTTTGAACAATAACGTGTAAAAAATTTTAAAGATACAATAAATTGCATTTATTATAATAACATTTACATTTTATATTTGAGTAATAAACATAGGTACATTGTAGGTAAAGTTGGAAAAAAAACACAAGTCCAGTCTAAAACCTTACTGTGTTGATCAAGAGGAAGGCAAAAACCCTTATGAGGCAGATGCCAATTGCCCTATGCCTAAGACCAAACAGTGGTTTAACAAGAAAGGTCCCCCTCACAACAGGCCTCACCATGGTCAACCAAAGAATTTGAGTGTCATATCCAGAGATTGTCTTTTCAAAATAGAAAAGAGATTACAGAGGTTGTCGGTCAGCCTGTTAAGTCCTCTGACCATACGCCACACACTGCATTAAATTGGTCTGCATGGCTGTCATCCCAGACAGAAGCTTCTTCTAAAGATGATGGATGACAGAAAAGTCTGCAAATATTTTTGCGGGAAAAAAAAAAACAGACTAAGGGGGGCTTTCACACATTTCATTTTAGTGTACTCCTCAACCGGTTGTTTGCCACACATTTTGACCACCATCTTAAACCCAAAAATAAGTTTATCTTGGTCTCATCAGACCACAGGACATGGTTCTAGTAATGCATTCCTAAGGGCGCTTTCAGGCAGTGCGTCAGGCAGTGCGTCTACCACTGTAACAGCAATCTGACCATTGCTGTTACAAATCCCAACTGGGGAAAAGTGAAAAAACGTGAAAAGTTTAAAAAAAATTAAAACCAAACACAAAAAAATAAAATAAAAAACACGTACACCACCCTTTCCCCTTTCAAACGGCAATTGCCCCAAAAAGATCAAAAATAAATAAAGTACCCATATTTGGTATTGTCGCGTGCGTAACGACCCACCCTATAAATCTGTCATGTTAATTAACCCGTACGGGAATGCCATAATAAAAACAAACAAAAAACAGTCACAGAATTTTTGTTCATCCTGCAGCACATAAAATAGAATAAAAAGCGATCAAAAACTCCTATAAACGCCAAAGTTGTACCAATTAAAATGTCAGTTCATCCCGCAAAAAATCCATCCTTACACGTCTCTGTATACAGAAAAACAAGTTATGGTTCTCAAGAGATAGCGATGCATAAATATTGTTTTACACAATAAAACACTTTTTTTTTTTTAAAGTGCTTCAAAATAAAAAAAAACTATAGAAACTAGGTATCGCCGTAATCGTATCGATCCGGAGAGTAAAAGCAAACTTGTCAGGGATACTGCAAGGTGAGCGCTGTTAAAAATAAAAAAACTTTGGATACCAATAACAAAAGGTAAAATTCCAAATCCGCCAAAAAAAAACCCAAGGCCCATACACAGCTCCATACCAACAGAAAAAAAAAAAAAAAAAGTTATGGCCTCTCAGACTATGGGGAATACAAAAATTGTTTGCCTTACTTTTTTGAACATAAAAAGGGTTTTTTATTGTGTTAATCGCAGAAGTAAATTATAAAAAAAATAATACAAATTGGGTATTCAATGTAATTGTTAATCGAAAAAAATTGCTGAAGTAATCTAGCAATTGTCAATGTTTTAACCGCCACGGTGGGACGCTGTAAAAAATAACAAAATAAAAAAAAAACATTCCCCAGGGATTAATTTATTTTGTTCAAAAATTGGCCTCACATAAAAACCTTATAAAAAAAGGGGATACTAAGCGGTCATATGCCGGCTCATAATGGTACTAATAAAAATCGTTCATCATTCCCACAAAAAAAAAAAAGGAGATTAATTCAACTCCAGTATAAGATAAAAAAAAATGAAAAAAAGTTTAATGGCTATAAGAAAATAGGAACAACATAATAAATGCCAAGATTTTATAGATCTTATTTCTATTGTTGGGTAAAAACATAAAAAAACTATTATCTAAATTTTTACTTCATTTGCATTGTTACGACCCCCTTAGTAATAAGTATCACGGTCAATTTCACTTTGCAACGGCGAAATAAAACGCTGTAAAAAAACTGGAAGGCCCAAAAAAAAAAAATCAAATGGGCGGAAAATTGCGTTTTTTCCACCCAAACTTTTTCCACGGGCCCCATGCAAAAAAAAAAAAAAACTATGGATTACTGTTGCACCCAAAAAATGGGACACATTACACATTCTAGATGGGTTCACTGAGGGATGCCTGAATCCAAAATGGGGGCGACTATCTGGAAAGGGTTTCAAAGTTCTGGTACTTTAGGCGGGCTTTGGGCAAATGCGGGACATAATCCCACCCAAAAATCTGTTGTTTCAAAAAAGCCAAATAAACACTCCCTCCTTATTTTTTTAACGCCCGTTGCCCACGCGCCCCAAAAACCAAGCAGTTTACCACACCCACACATTTGTAGGGTATTGCCAAATTGGAAGAAATTGCCGCAACAAATTTTTTAGGGCTTATTTTATTAAACTAGGATTCCTAGTAAAAAAAAATTAAAAACTTTTTTAAGTAAAAATTGAAGGATTTCTTGGAAAAAAAAAAAACGTTTTTTTTTTCTTTTTCTAAAGTTGTAAAGCTATAAACAATTTTTGGTGGACCACACCTGTGGGGTCGTATAACTCACTTTACATTGTTATTTATTCCATTTAAAGGGGTGTAGTTCCCAATATGGGGTCTTTTTAGTGAGGAAGGTTATTAAGTTTTAAGCACTTTAGGGTGGTCCGCAAACCTGAAAAATGGGGCATAAATAAAAAAAAAATCGTTAATGGAAAATTGGGACCAGTAGGGTTCCAATGGGTTTGCTCTCCTATTCTGGAGGTTGTGGTTGAGGCAAATTAGTGCACTTGGGCAAAATCATGGGGTAATCTGGAGAAACAGGCAGATCTGGGGTATCTAATTAATTTAAGTTTTTCATTTCCTGTTTTTCACATCTACTGTATTTGTGAATAAAGGGGATAAAAAAAATTGGAAATCTGCCAAAAAAAAGTGAAAAATTTTGAAACATTTTCACTTCCACTTTGCTTTAATTCCTGTGATTACACCTAAATGGGTTAATAAAAAAAAAATTTCCTAAAATTTGGATGTTTATGAAATTACTTTAAGGGGGTTTAGTTTCTTATATGAGTACTTTATGGGGGGGTAACCTTAACATTTACAGGCCAAATAAAGGATTTCACAATTAGAAATGGGATGGTCCTAAAAAAAACAGTTATATTGTCCAATATTTTTCTTTAAAAATTTAAAAAATTTATAATAAAATAATTGTCTAAAGCCCCCCTAATGTCGTTAAAAAAAAATAAAGACATTTAAAAAAAAAAATGTTGTAAAACTTCAGCAGGGGAATTGGTAGTTTGCCTAGTTATAAACTTTTTGAGTGAATTAAAATACTATCTGTTCTTACATGCCAGAAATTTTTTGAGTTTTTTGTATGGGTAAAAATTTTTCCCATTTTTCATGATACTTTGATATTTTTTAACAAAATATAAAACCAAAAGGCATTTTTTTTGGACCAAAATTTCTTTTTTACTATCTTAAATCACCATTGGTGGTCAGTAGCAAAAAAAAAGTCTCTGAATTCACATTGGAAGGTTAAAAGTGTAAAAAAAAAGTTATTCTTCCATAAAAAGGTGCACAGGGACAGATTTTTAAAAAAAGGGGCTTGTCAGAGAGGCCAAAAAATGGGCCTCCGACGGTAAGGGGTTAATAAAAGTAATTTTATTAAAAATATTTTATTTCTACAAAAGAGTAATAAAAATGAAAATCTAATATACATACAGATGTAGCTGAGATAAAAAACTTGGGAGACCCCCCCAAAAGGATAAAGGCTCCCCAGGACACCCCAATGATATATGGTACCAGAATAAAGGGTTATCTCAGCTCTTTTACATGTGCTTTTTTCAATCGGCTTTTGTTGTGACTAAGAAAAAACAGATAAATTGAAAAAGATGTGACAACCCACAGGCTTAACAGGCTATCTTGATTAAAAAAACTTTATTACTTTAAAAAAAATAAATACCATAGGAAAAAAATGTATAAATCTTGTTCTTGTTAAAAAAGGGGAAAAAAATTCTCATTTAGTTACCCCCAAAATATGAATAGAATATTGCAGAAATTTGCTAAAGTGGCAAAAACAAAAAAAAGGCCTATGTGTCTTTTAGAGGGAACAGTTGGGGAAAAATGAATGAGGTGTTATAACTAGTGCAGGTCCAGAAGGGGCAAGGAAGTGTCTATGGACTTTGGTTTTATGCCAGCACTTAGGACTTGCCAAAAGCATAAAAAAATAAACATACTCAATGCAACACAGATGGTTCTTTAACTAGTTAATTTTAATGTATACATGTATTATCCTTACAAGGTAACACAAATACAACTTGAATTTTTATTGAAATTCCTCTCTAAAACTCATGTGATGATCTCTATCTAAAATGCATGGTGACTACTTTGGGAGACATGTATGATTGGGTTTTTCACCATTTTCTTGAGTAAAATGCTCCTAAGTGAGCGGTTACAATGTCTAATGTGCCTAAAGAATGTGTTAGGTGCATTGTTCGAAAGACTCAACACTTTTTAATGCACCTAACATGAGGAGGCGTTCTGGGGGTGTCGCACCACACTTGTATTATTAGACACATATTTGAATATGGTTTGGCAAAACTAGGTGCATTACTGCATGAACAGGCAGACCTATCTCCATGTGCCAGAGCCTGAGGAGTCGAAGTGGAGCTAGATTTGCTGCTAGGGGAAAAAATGTCCAATATTTCTCAACATACACCAGAACAATAATAAAAAGTAATTTATGACAATTATCAAACTATATAAAATTTAATTATTTAAATTTAATAGAAAATATTAGCATATAAAATGTACCGAATATACTCGAGTATAAGCCGAGTTTTTCAGCCCAAAAAATTAGCTGAAAAACTCTACCTCGGCTTATACTCGAGTCACTGTCAGTGCTCGAGCGCTGCGATGGCCGTGCGCCGGCAGGGACACTTCTGCTACATGCGACTCCTCAGGGAGCGCATATAACTGAAGGCCGAGTACAGCTGACAGCGATGGGCACTGCCGTGGCCCGTCGCTGTCAGCGATCTCTTCCCCTATATGCGACTCCTCCGGAGCGCATAGAGGGGAAGATACCACTGCGGTGCAGAGAGCGAGCGCTCCCTGCGCCGCAGTGGACTCCGGACAGCCGCAAGCAGACTCGCGGCCGCCCGGAGTTTCCGGCACAGGCAGAGTGTGTCATCACGCTGCGTGCGCGGCCTGATGACATCACCCGCCTGTGCCGAGAAGATGGAGGACAGCGCGCAGGAGGCCGGACAGCGAGGAGGCGGAGCGGCGAGGGAGTCAGGTAAGTGTTTATTTGTTTTTTGTTTGTTTTTTATTACCTGACTATACCTAGCCTATACCTGCCTATATCAGTCTATACCTAGCCTATACCTGCCTATACCTGACTATACCTGCCTATACCTGCCTATTACCTGCCTATACCTAGCCTATACCTGTCTATACCAGCCTATACCTGCCTATTACCTGCCTATACCTGCCTATAACAGCCTATACCTGACTATACCTGCCTATACCTGCCTATACCTAGCTTATACCTAGCCTATAACCTGCCTATACCTGGCTTTACCTGCCTTTTACCTGCCTATTACCAGCCTATACTAGACTATACCTGCCTATACCAGACTATACCAGCCTATACCTAGCCTATACCCTACCTATACCTACCTATACCCAGCCTATACCTGCCTATACCCAGCCTATACTAGCCTATACCTGCCTATAACTAGCCTATACCATACCTATATACCAGCTTATAAACCCAGCCTATACCCAGCCTATACCCAGCCTATACCCCTATTAGCCTATCCCAGCCTAAACCTCCTATACCCTACCATTAAACATATACCTGCCTATAACCTGCCTATTACCTGCCTATAAGGACATATAACTGCCTATGGGGGACATAAACCTACCTATAGCTGCCTATGAGGGACATAAACCTGCCTATAACTGCCTATGGGGGACTTAACTGTAACGGCTGGGTAGTGGATCCGCCGGACCTCCGCAAGCGATGGTAGTTAAGCCACGCCAGGGAACGGAATCTTAAGTAGCCCCCGGTTTTCACCAAAGAGCCCGCCGCAAGGGCGGATGGACTTGCTGCGGCGTGAGGCAAACCAGGTCGTCCCCCCCTGCGGATCGTTGCGGTGGCGGCCGAGGTGCAGCGAGGTACAGAATCATATTCCGGGAATCGTAGTCGTGGGCAGGCAGAAGGGTCAGGGCAGGCGGCAATGGTTCGTGGTCGGGGACAGGCAGGAAGGTCAGGGCAGGCGGCGGGAGGTTCGATCGGGAAAACGTAGCAAGAGGTCTGGTACACGGTAAGGCGAGAATAATACTTATTTAAAACGCTTTTAGGCTAAGGCACGAGGCAACATAGATCCAGCAGGAAGTGACGTGGGTGCAAAACTTATATAGGGACAAGCGGCCTGGCAATTACCCAATTACCGGCGCACTGTCCCTTTTAAATGTACGTGAACCGCGCCGGCGCTAGGGGGCCGCATGCGCATTCCGGCCGGCAGGGGAACGAGGACCGGAAGGGAGCGGGGCCCCAGGTGAGTGGAATGGGACGGTTGGGGGCCACGACCGGCAGGGGGTTTCCGCGGGGCCCCCCCGTCCCGCCGGGGAAACCCGCCGTGGGAACACGGGTGCGACCGGGGCCCCTACCACGGACCGCGGCGCAAACCGTTACGGGAAACCCCCCCCCTGGGGCCTCCCCACCTCTTTTGGGCCGCAGAATCTGAGGATGAGGTCCCGTTTCAGGATATTGGATTCCGGCTCCCAGGATTCTCTCCTCAGGTCCAAAGCCCCCCCCAATCCACGAGGAAGAAACTCTCCCTCTGACCGTTTTCATATCTAAATGTCCTTTTAACCTCGAAGATGTCAGTGGTTTTTTGGCTACGGGGGAAGGCGTCACATACTTCCGAGAGAACCGGTTCAGCACCAGAGTTTAAAGGGGAGGGACACATGAAATGCGTTGTGGATCCGGAGAGATGGAGGCAAACAGACTTGTATGTCACAGGGTTCAACGCCGAAGAACCTTGAAGGGTCCGAGGAAAGCGAGGGCCCAATTTAAGACTAGGACCTTCAGGCGCACATATCTTGAAGAGAGCCAAACTTGTCCCCCAGGAAGAAACGTCGGGGCAGGTCTTCTCCTTTTGTCGCCTGAAAACTCATACGGGCGGAGGCCCGAAGTAGAGAATGTCGGGGTCTCCTGCCAGATGGCCTTGATATCCCAAACCCTGGGTCGTTGGACAGGGGGCGGGCACATCGAGTTAGGAGGGCAGGGGAAGGGAGGGGGTCGGGTGGGCCAAGACTACAAAAACGGGAGAACGGCGGCAAGCATCCGATCCCGATGGTTATAGCAAATTCCGACCCACGGGAGCAGCTCGGTCCAGTTGTCCTGACGTCCGGACCAAATTTGACGCAGGTATTCTCCCAATATCTGGTTCACCCTCTCCACCTGCCCATTGGACTGAGGGTGATAGGCCGTTTGAAAAGTCCAAACTTGACTTGCAGATGGGAGCACAACGCACAACGGGGAAAAAAAACAAATTGAACACCGCGGTCGGAGACAATGTGTGGAGGGCAGTTCCATGAACCGGAAGCATGCCGAAGAAAAGCCCTAGCCAATTGTGGGGCAAACGGCAGGCCAGGGAGAGGCAAAAAAGTGGGACATCTTTGAGAAACCGTCAGCCCCCACCCAATGACCGAATTCCCAGAGGAGACTGGTAGATCCTGACGAAGTCCATAGCTATGTGTGTCCATGGATTTCAGGCACAGGCAGAGGATGCAAGAGGCCAGGGCCTGTGGCGTGGGACCTTGTTCTGAGCGCAAGGACACAGGCGAGGGTGTAGTCTTGACATCCTGTGCTAGAGTCGGCCCACCAGTAGTGCCGCGAGAATCAATGCATAAGACTTCCGAGCTCCGGGATGACCACCACCAAGGAGCTTTGGCCCCCACTCCAGAATCTTTTTTCCCCCTGAGTGCCAGCGGCACGTACGTCTTGCCCCGTAGGGATGTTTTGGAGACCTGCGGGAGCCACGTGAACCAACCGTTTCGGGGGAAATTTATTGTTGTGACACGGGTTCTTCAAACCGACCACGTCCGAGGCACGAGAGAGGGCATCCGCCTTGACGTTTCTTCTCAGGGCGGGCCCGGAAAAGTATATGAAAGTCAAACCGTGAGAAAAAAAGAGACCACCGGGCTTGGGGGAGGGTTTAGACGTTGGGCCGTCTGAAGATACAACAAATTTTTGTGGTCCGTAAAGATGTTGATTGGATGACGTGCCCCCTCCAGCAGATGTCGCCACTCCTCTAGGGCCAACTTGATGGCCAAGAGTTCCCGGTCCCCAATGGCATAGTTTCGCTCAGCCGGCGAAAAGGTCTTTGAGAAGAACCCACATGTGAAAACCTTCCCCTTTTGGGGCTTTTTCTCGGAGGACCGCCCCTGCCCAAACGGAAAGAGGCATCCACCTCCAAGGAGAACGGCCTCTCGAAATCAGGCCGGACCAAGACAGAGCTGTGGAGAAGGCCGTCTTTAGATCCACAAACGCCTTCTCGCCTCCGGAGGCCAGCCTCTCGGGTTCGCATTCTTCCTAGTAAGGGCCACGGTAGGAGCCACCAAAGTGGAGAAGTGGGGAATTAATTGTCGGTAAGAGTTCGCGAAGCCCAGGAAGCGCTGTATTGCCCGAAGACCGACAGGACGGGGCCACTGCAGTACCGCGGAGAGTTTTGCTGGGTCCATCTTTAGGCCTTCAGCCGAGACTATGTAGCCGAGGAAAGGTAGGCTGGTCCGATGGAATAAGCATTTCTCCAGGGTTGGCGTACAAGTCCGTTGCTGCGCAGACGTTGCAGAACCTTGGTGTACTTGAGCCCGGTGAGTCGAAGATCAGAGGAGAAAATCAGGATGTCATCTAGGGACACTATGACACAGGTGTACAAGAGATCCCGAAGACATCATTGGAAAGAGTTCTTGGAAACACCGCTGGAGCGTTAACAAGAGCCCAAAGGCATCACGAGATACTCAAAATGTCCATCTCGGGTATTAAAAGCTGTCCTGCCCCCACTTCACGTACCCCCGGGGTCTATGTGGAGCTCGACAGGCAGCTAAAAAAAAGCCTTCCTACTTGTCAATGATTACGACCGGGGTTTTAAGTCTGCAGTTTTTTTAACAGGATGTAGGACCGGGTAAAACTGAAAGACAAACAAAAATGTACATTTGAATAACACATATGCTGTTTGTTAACAAACATAAAAAAAACAGTGTACAAGGTAGAAATACAGTAAACATTACATGGTGGACAACATGCCTAGGTCTATCTAAATAACAGCACATTATAATCTGTCATAACTACATACAAGTTCTAAACTGTACTAGCAGTGCTTATGAAGCTAGGTATAGCTAGACATTTCCACAACTGAACAGCTTAAAACCAACATGCTTCAACAAGAGCAGAGATGAGATGGGTGAGTCCTCCCTTTTTGGCAGACATGATGGAAATTATTCATCACCCATAAGGCCAAGAACTTTTCCCCTTTAAACAGGAAACAATATCATTTGTGAACCTTAAAAAACAAAGGCCACAAGGTGGCACCAAAGGCTTTAAATTATTTAAAAAATGCATGAAAACCCTCTTGAATTACAAGAAAAACTTAATATGTGTCTATGAGCGCACACCCCCCCCCTTTGGTCAAATGATGCACAACAAGTCCTCAGGAAAAAACATAATAGAGTTCAGTAATGGTTGAGGAACATTTAGCCCCTCATTCGGGCCCTATCCCCTTGACCTCTACTTTGCGTATGCTTCCGTCTTCGCTTGGGAGTGGTTTTGGTGATAAGTCCTAAGGCCTTCTTTCTATGGGATTGACAGTTATTGGTATGCGTAGTCAAGGATTTTTGAAAGAAGGCCATGGGGTTAATGGTAGGGCTCAAATAAGTGATTTCCAGGAGAGAACTCTAAATCTATGAGACTTGAGCCTGCTGCTTGAAAAACTTCTGTATCAACGTTGACCCTAGGACGGATTTAAAATATCTGTGTTACATCCACTATTCCCAAATTTTCTCAAGATTTTTTGGGTTGTGCTCTGAGTTATACAAATGCAGGACCGGGAAACCCAATTGTATTTTTTTAGTTGGCAGCATTTTGGATCTAGTTGCTTGGTTGCAGGTTTATGGTTGTAGGTACAAAATCCATTGTTTTGGACAGGTTAACCTTTGATTCGCCCCCTTTTTTGGAGGGCATAAAAACGCTTGGTTTCATTTTTAAAAAATAGCCAAGGCTACTTTGCTATCTGTGTAAAACTCAACTTTTTTTATTTCCATTTCTTTTTTGTTGTGATCAGTTCAGCAACTCAACTGCAAAATACTGCAGCACAAAGTTCAAGTCGGGGTATTGTGGTTCGGGAGTGGTGAAAGTTTTGTTTTTGCCCATGACAACCAAGTAGAATTGTCCTTTAAACATCTATTGTTTTCAAAATGGGTTACGAAAGCAATATTTGACAAAAGCATCGAAAACACACAATTTTTTTGTTTTTGAATTTCAGTGGATGGAACAGGTGCATATGAACGTGCATATGAAGATTAGATAGAGCAGTTAAGAGTTTTCCCATTGTATCCACTGTTTTTTTTTTTCAATGGGGTTTTTGGTCGTCCCGTTTAAATACTCGGTTAAGTCTTGAGTATTGCTTTACCTTTTGAATATGACGGGAGCCCAAATCCAAAGGGCATAAAAAGCTGGTTTTGGTAGACAAGACTCCTCTTGGGGAAAACGGTTTTTTTTCCTTTGCTTACGGGGAACGTAAAGGTGTCAGACTGAAAAATCCCGGAAAGAAGGGCAAATACGTGCATAGGAAGAGTTGGGTACTAAATCTAAGTCTTTTTAAGTCATTTGAGTAGTCAAGTGTTAAAAAGGCTTCCATTAAATTCTTTACTTTTGGGACAATTTAAGAAGTCTTAAGTTTGAATTGGAAAGCATTTTTGGGCTCTTTTTGAGAAGACTGATTGCAGCCCAAATTGTGGGAGTGATTTTAAAAACCGTACCCACGTAAAAATCTTTTTCTACAAAGTGTCAAACATCTATCCAATTCTTTTTCCCCCCCTTTAGCGGAAATGTTTGACCCCTAAAGGGGCTCTGCAGGGAAGGGCTGTTCCCCAAGATATGTACCCCGCATGGATACTCTATGGGACTTTTGGAAGGTCTTGTCTCTGAACCAGAAGAATTTTAAAAAAGTTTCGTGTTCCTCTTTGACCAGGGAAGCGTGGAACATCTTTGGATGTCAGCCATAAACCCAACGAGTCTTTACGAAAGCGCAAAAGTAACCAAGGAGTCGGTTGTTCACTGGCCCTACAGAAACATCGTTTAAATGACACCCCCTGTGTTTGGGCAGGGAGTCGAACACTACTCTTATTTGACCTGGTTTCTTTTGGGTGGTATACTCCGAATTTTGGGCAGATACCACCCACCCCTCAAGTCTTTAAAAAGTAGGAGTATCTCCCCCATGACCATTCTAAAAAACCCTTCTCCAGAATGTAAAAAAGTGGTCTTTCATTCTGGTTTTCTCGAAAGTTACTTGAAGAAATGAAGCTTTTGAAAACTTGTTCTTTTTGTTAGGTAAACTTTGGTCTCCAGTCCTGAAGGGAAGAGGAGCAACCCAATGATTGAATTGTCTTTGGTTTTTCCCCTTGGCCCTTTATTGTTAGGAATATTTTTTTTCAAATGACATTGCCACCTGATTGTCCTTTTAGTTCTCTGGAAAAAAATTGCATCCCAAATGTTTTTGGTCACTGTCACAGGCAAATTGTCACATGGAGACCCAGAAGGGACAGGGTATTTGCAAGTTGTGGTAGCTCTTTGAGGTGGAAAAATTATTTTCACAGGGTTTGGAAAAGAAAAGGGGCGTCCTTCTCTAGCGGTTGGAAAGCATGTTGTTAAAAAAGGGTCGGTTTGTGCACACCCCTAGAAAAACTCTCCTATAATGCCCATCTAGATCAATTTTTCGGGGCTTTGGGACATTGTAAGGACCTTTAATTTGGCTTCACTTTGAACTCCAAGATATTCTCCCAAAGGAGTAGTTTAATCTTGCTTGAGCATAAATTTTTCTGGATAAATGAGCTATACCCTCAAATGGGTGTGATATTCTGCAACATTTGGGTAGGGATTCAGCCCTATTGTCGGGGATCGGGTTGCATTCGATTATGGTGGTAAGGGCAAGCGGGGTGAGACCATCAAAAACCTACCCTATCCAGAGCTCTCCTCCCCCCGTCTCAACAGTACCTCACATGTCTTTTGTGAGTAGGGAAGTGGGGCCTTTTTTTGTTAAAAATTTTTTGAAGAAAACAGATCTGGCTAAGACTTGTTTTCTTTGGTCATCTAGAATTTTCATAGATCTTAAATTTTTCTTTTTTTTGTGCCCTGATGGGTAGACCTCTGACCAGGCATATTTTGGAGCAGACCTCCCCTTGAGTCCTTTTCAACCTCTGTACATTGTGAAGTAAAATCGGTTATCATTACTGCATTTCCTCTCCTTCACATGTTCCCCATGCTTTTTGCATGGGTAAAGTCCATGGGGGTGGACCAGGGGGTAAAAAACTGTGTTTGATCTGTTCTGTCAATTCTGTAATTTTACACAACCTTCATCCCTTGGGAAGGTGAGATGTGACAAGCAACATTTTGTAGCATATGTTGTTCCTTTTAGGAAGGTTTTGGTTTTCCCTCGAAATTTTCCCTGAAGGCTTTTGCTTTCAAAAGGAATGTGGTTTCCCGTGCAAGGGGCACTGCTTCGGGATCCTTGATCGTGGCTCCCGGTAAAAGGAGTTTGAAGGACCTGTGAGAGTAATCGTAGGAGAATATTGGTTTTTTTTAACGGTCACTGGTGTTCTATGATGCTTAAGACCCGGAGGGTACAGATGACATTGTAAAAAACAAAGCTTGGATCATTCCTAATCTTTTCTTTCTGTTAACAAACCACAAACACACAAATGGAGGAAAAGGTAAAATTGTGAGCTTTTTATACCTGGAAACCCTGGTGACCCACTTCTTGTAGGTTGTAAAGGAAGCTTTTTACTTAGGGGTTTCACCTCTGGGTGTGTCAAAAAATGCAAGTCCTGGAATCTCCATCTGCTTTGGCAACCTGTAGTTCCATTTAAAAAGTCATTAGTTCTCTAGTTTGGTATCCCCTTACTGGGTATTCCTAGGGAAATCATCAAATTTTTTTGAACAAAAGAGCTTTCATAGCCTCTGCTGAACCATAAACACTATCTAGCTCTCCCAGAACATTTTAAAAACCGTTTCGGGATTTATGTTAATGCTCTTTTCTCTTAGCATGCCCAAAATTCATTTCCGAGCCACTTTACAGGAGATCTAGCTCTTCCCTACATGACATTCCAAGTCTCTGATTGTATTTTTTGGGAAAGAGGATCGCCAAGCTTTATTTTTTTGTTTTCTGGGCGATCGCTGAACTTTACAAATCCTTTGTTGACCAGCTCATGTGACAAAAATTAGCAAAATCCCTTTTGGGGGTTTTTGGCCCGAAATGGGTCGCTGGAGAATTGTTTGGTTGTGAGGAGGGGTATGATCATACCTTTTAGGAATCTTTTCATCAGCCTGTCAGTATCATACCCTTTTTGGGGGGAAAAGACTTCCCCCTGTGCTGGAAAGAAGAATGGATTCTTTTTGAGGGGGAAGTCCACTTGATCTGTATCATGTGCTCTGCATCCTCTTTCTTGTAGAACGTGGTCTGGAATTAGTTCCCCGCTGCAGGAAGGGTGTTTTTGGTTGGCTCAGCGAGATATCTTTGGTTTCTTGAGCAGGCTGGACTGCTAAGGAGTGTTTATGGACGTACTCTGAAGTGCGCTGTAGTGGGATCTTGAGGGCTTTGCTCTAGGCCCAAACACTTTTGGGGTCCACTGTGGTCATACCGGAGAAAGCGCTGTTCAAGATTTCTGCTTCAGCTATGGGGGCTGCTGTTTCTTTTCAATAGTGAGCTTCTCCCGGTTACTTGCAGGGGTCCCTTTCCCGCTCTAATGAGGCCTCTTGTTGTGCTTTCTCTGCTTCCCCGGGTGCTTGGGGTCGACCCTCTTCTTCCAGGGCTGCTTGTTGTTGTACCCCTCTCTGCTTGCAGGGATTTGTTGTCGTACCCCCTCGCTTCCCGGGATGCTTGCGAATTCGTTTCATCTCTTGTTCAGCAAAAACAGCCGAGCCTTTCTGTTTAGCCTTTGCCGGCGATGGCGGCTGCACTGCCGACAGATACGTTTGGGGGGGGCTGGCTCTTGATCTTTTCCTTTTTAAAAAGATGTGTGGCTTTTGCGACATGGTGTGACTGTTTAAGATCGCGTGTTTCTTGCTTGCAGGTGAATGCGTGCACGTGGCTGACCTCTGATAGTCTGAATTTTTCCCCTTGTTTTTTTTGCAGTTGTTTTACTGTCCTGCCCCCCATTCCTCCCCCGGGGTCTATGGGAGCTCGACAGGCAGCTAAAACGCCTTCCACTTGTCAATGATTACACCGTTTTGAAGTCTGCAGTTTTATTAAAGGATGTAGGACCCCGGGGAAAACTGTGGGCAAACAAAAATGTACATTTGAATCACATATGCTGTTTGTAAAAAAACAAAAAACAGTGTAAAGGTAGAAAAACAGTAAACATAAAAAGGTGGACAACATGCCAGGGCTATTAAAAAAACACACATTTAATCGTCTAACTACATCAATTCTAAAAAAGCTACAAGTGCTTATGAAACGGTATAGCTAGACATTTCCCAACTGAAACACTTACCCAAATATGCTTCAACAAAAGCAGAGATGAGATGGGTGAGTCCCTCTGTGCAGACATGATTGAAAAAGAGTCATTTCCCAAAATGCAAAGAACTTCCTCTTAAACAGGAAAAAAATTCATTTGTGAAACCTTACAAACAAAGGCCACAAGGGGCACCCAAAAGGGATTTAAAAAATTTAACAATGCATGTAAACCATCTTGAAATTAAAGAAAAAATTAATATTGTCCCATGAGCAGCACAAAAAACCGTCTTCCACTCTTCCCCCTCCCCGAATTCGGATGAGGTTATAGGCCCTCGCAATCCAACTTTGGGGGAAAAAACTTTAGCCCCCTTGAGACGGTCAAAAAAACTCTGAATCAGTGGGGGAGGTGCGTTTTTTTACGGGTCTTTTTTAAACCCCTGTATTAACACGGCGGAGGGAAAACCCTCCTTCTTTTGCACGAAAAAAACCCGGCTCCGGGTGGGGGGGAGGACTTTTGAATGAATCCTTTCTGCAGATTTTCCCCAAAGTAGGCTGACATGGGCCCGAGTGTCTGGCCAGGCCAGGGGTTTGACCCTCCCCCGGGTGGAACCCCTGGGAGGAGGGGAAAAGGAAAAATCATAAGGCCGATGTGGTGGCAGCGATTCGCCTCCTTTCTCGGAGAATACATCCCCAAAGTCCGGACTTTTCGGGGGGAAAGCCCGGGAAACCCGGCTTAAACAAAAGGGGAAAGGCGGGAGAAGTGGTAGGCCCCCGGGCCCGGGGCCCCTCCAAGAAACAGTTCTGGCTTTCCGGGGCCCAAAAACCCCAGGCCTTCCGCCTGTTTTTCCAAATCGAGCGTAGGGGGTGCTTTTGCAGCCGGGGGAAAGCCCCAAAAAGGAAATCGCCGAGGAAGCAGGGGACAGAACGGGGGGAAACGGATCCCCTCCTTATGCAAAACCCCCCCCACACGGAAATGTCACCGGCCGGGTTTTTTAACTGGAAGGGGTAAAGGGAAAAGGGGGCTCCCCATCCCTGCCCAAGAAAAATAAAGCAGCGGTTTCCCCTCCACCCCGGGGCTACAGGTATGCGGAACCGGGTTCCCTTTGAGGCAAAGATGAATTTCCCTGCAAACCCCGAACCCAAGGGGGCCCAGAACCCCCGGGAACGAAAAACCCAGCATCAGATGTCCCCACCAATGGGATCATAAACGGGGGAGAGGGGGGAAACTGCACCTAGGATTTGCCCCCTCCCAGGGTCCAAGGTGTGAGCGTTTCCCCGGAAAATGGGGGACTTTAGCGGGACGCTTCTGCAGAAAGGGGTTCCGGGTTTGGCGAAGAAAGGGGACATAGTTTTCCCCCTTTCCCGGGGGCGAGGGTTTTCCCCCGGGCCCCCTGCCCGATAAAGGGGGGCCCGGGTCCACTTGCAGGGGTTTCCCAAACCTTCGGGGGGTTTGAGGAGCCCAGTAAGGGGAAGGATGCTGAAAAAACCGGGGCCCAAAAGATGAAACCCCCGGAGGGGGCGTGCAGTGTTTTTTTCCCTGCCCGCAGTTTCCTACCCTGTCTTCTCTGCAAAATCTTTACATCCAACAACGGGTTGCTAGGGGAATTAAATTTCCCACTCGGGAGGACGGGGAGGTCCCCTTGTGCCCAAAGCGCCTTTAACCCGGCTGGATAGGCCCTTTTTTGAAAGGGGACACAGGGGGGGCGGCCCACCCCATTCCCATGAGCCCCCCGAAGCCAGAGAAACCAATGTAGGGGCTTTTAGTCCACCCACCGGGAGCCCGGCCTTTTGCCCGAAGGTTCAAGAGGGGGCGGTCACCGCAGGGGAAAAGCACGTCCCGGGGCTCCTCGAAGCCGGCGGGGAAATTTCCTGGGGGAAAGGGAAATTTGTGATCCGCAGTCACAGGGTCGTTCCTATCCCGGGAGGGGAGCCCCCGCCCCCCGCCGGGGGTTTCCCCAAAATAGTAGGCCCCACCCCCAAAGGGGCCCCCCTTAAAAGGACCTCCCCCCAAGGAAAACGGGATCCCCATCAGTTCTTTGTGCTGGAGCACTGGGTAATAAAAAACCCCCGGGGCCAGAGTTTTCGGCCCCCGGGCAAAGCTTATGGGTAAGGGGCCCCCAAAGCTTTGGTGAAACGGTTTGGACGTAGAGGGATTTCCCCCGGGCCCGGGGCCCGGCAGGTGGAGCCCTGTTTGCTGGGATGAAAGGACTGACGCATCATGGGGCAAAGCTGGCCCAACGTTTGGTCCCTTTTGTGTTTTTTGCTGCAAACTCCCCTGGGAAAACCAACGTCGAAAAGTTTCCGCGATGCTTGGCAGGGGCCCCTTGGGGGAACCCCATGGCGGGGATTTTAACGGGAAAGGGGCGGGGAAAAGGGGTTTCCGGGACCACCGCAACGATGGTAGTTAAGCCAGGGCAAAGGGAACGGAAATTTCCTAAGTACCCCCGGGTTTTTCCCCAGACCCCCCAAAAAGGGCGGGGATGGACTTGCGGGCGGCGTGAGGCTCCCAGGTCGCCCCCCCTGAGGGGGGGACATCCCTTTCGGGGGGGGCCGAGGTGAAAGCGAGGAAACAAAAAATGTAGCCCCGGGGAATCCGAAGTCGTGGGCAGGCAAAAGGGTCAGGGCAGGCGGCAATGGTTCGTGGTCGTGGACAGGCGGAAAAGGTTTCGGGGCAGGAGGCAGGGGTTCCCGGGAGCCGGGAAAAAGGGAAGGGCAAGAGGTCTGGTACACGGAAAAAGGGCAGAAAATTTTGGGGGAACGCTTTTATTTAAGGCACGAGGAAAACATGGGACCCCAGCGGGGAAGGGGAACGTGGGTGCAAAAACTTTTTATAGGGGAAAAAAGCGCCCGGCAAATTACCCCAATTACCGGGGCCCGCAACTGTCCCCTTTAAAATGAAACCGGGAAACACGCCCCCCGGCCCCTAGGGGGCCCGAAAAGGAAATTCCCCAACCCGGCGGGGAAAGAGGACCGGAGGGGGAGCGGGGCCCCCGGGTAGTTTGGATGGGACGGGGTGGCCCCAAACGAAGGGGGGGGTTGGCGGTCCGCGGGGCCCCCCCGCCCCCCGCCGGGGGACCCCCGGGGGGAAACCCGGGTGCACACCCCCGGGTCCTTACCAGGGGCCCGGGGAAAAAAAACCCTTTTACAATTTAACCCTGCCTATAATCCTATGGGGGACATAAACCTGCCTAAAAAACGCCTATGGGGGAAAATTATACCCCCTAAAAATTGCCTGTGGGGGGACATAAAACCTCCCTAAAAATTTGGCCTATGGGGGACAAAACCTCCCCTATAATTTGCCTTGGGGGGATATAAACCTTTCCTTTTAATGCCTATGGGGAACATAACCTCCCTTTTAACTCCCAAAATGGTTGGGGGGGGACATTAAATTTCCCTTTAAAACCTGCCTAGGGGGGGACATAAAATCGGGCCCAAAGGGGGAATTAAACTGCCTATGAAAAATTTTATTTAAAATCCATTTTTATTTTTTGATATTTTCCAGTAGCCGCTGTTTTTTTTTTTACCCTAGGCTTATACTCGGGGTCTTTTAAAAGCTTTCCCGTTTTTTTGGGGAAAAAGTGGGTCCCTCCTGGGTTTTTATACTAGGGGGAATTTTTCGGCTTATACCGATATATAAGGTTAAAAAAAAATATATAATATCCCCAAAAATAAAGAAATATTCCTATAAAAATGAAAATTTAGAAAGAATACAACCCGAAAACAAATATTTACTTTAAAAAAAACCCCGATGTTTGTTTTTTAAAATTTTTAAAATTTTTTTTTTTTTGCTGCTCTCACCCTTTTTCTTCAACAGCAAGAGCCACCAACAGCACAGGGACCTTGCGGGGGACCTTGTCCATCCACCAAGTAGGACCCAAGTCCCCATATTTTTCTATTCACTGACATGCAATTCTAATGACTTTTCTTTTATTTACAGTCTATCCATAGGGTATACACATGTTTGGAGCATTAGTAAGGCGCCTAAGTTCAATGATGCGCCAAACATACAGACGAGGCGCGATAAACTTTAGACCTCATTTATAATCACACAAAAAACCCTTTCATACATCAGGCGCATTATACACTGAAAAATAGATGCGAAAATGCACTTCGATGCACCTAGTTCCATACATGTCTCCAATAGTGTTACGCTTCTGGAGGGAATGCAGGCTGAATAAGTGCATACATTATATGATTATAGTATAAAAGAGACAAGTATGTGGTGGGTGACTATGAGGATGACACTTTGGGTACTATTGGGAGACTTTGAAGGACTGTCCCATCTCAAACATTCACAGTGCATCGATAGAAGAACGGAAAACTTCCCAAGACTTCCCAAAACTTCTGAGTGTTAAATTTAGAGGTGGCCATACATTTGTGTCACTCTACTTTCTAGTCTGCAAAAAATGAGAAACAGATAATTGCATCAACAATGCTAGTATCATAATAACACCCATAACTCAATGAGTTATTCCCATTCTAATATCTGTGTTAAGAGGCGGAACAACAGAGCCATAGAACATGTAAAGGTTGCTGCACGTGCGTAGGACTGTCCAGTCATGTCAATGGGAGTTCCAAGCTCAGCCAAGCACACTTGCTTGGCCGTACTCAGAACTCCCATGGAACAGAATAGAGAGTGCTGCATAAGCGCAGTTGCCTCTCCCTTCTGTTTGGCTAAGGGGTTTCCCCATCTCACACATTGGTAGCATATGTCATCAATTTGTGCTCGGTCCAGATCCCACCTCTATGACACGCACCTATCTCAGGAACAGGCCCTAAAAGTCACCATTGAGAACGGAGAGTGGGCTATGCTTGTGTGCAACTCTCTATTTTCTTCTATGGGAGTTCCAAATATAGTCGAACACCCCGCTCACCTATACGCAGGACTCCCATAGAACAGAATAGAGAGTCGTGCACAGGCGCGAGCAGAGGTGGGACCCACAGCTATCACACATTGATGGATATCCTATGGATATGCCATTGATATGGGAGATGGAAACACCCTTTTCAGTTATGAGTATTTTTATTATTCTGGCATTGTTGACAGTTTTCTCTTTCCTTTATGTTCCTCCTTTTTTGTAGGGTAGACGGTCGGTTTTCCGCTTTCCATCTGAGGCAGCAGAAAAGATAGAATTGCCTCTGATATCACCAGCTCAAATCATCCAGCATCATGCAGTGCGTGAAAACGTGGATGCCATTAGTGCACCAATATAATCATTATCAAAATATACCTTGTTACTGGAAGAATGACATCCCAGGTCTGTAATCACAAGGCACAGCTTGTTTATGTAAAATGAAGCTGGAGCTAATCTTTGTTAAGTATGAGAAATGGTGGTTGCAGAAAGGGTAAGAAGACTGATTAAGAAAACACATTGAAGTGACAAGTGCCGTTCTATGCGTGCTGTGCCGGTATCACGTGCTTTCTCTTTAAAAGAAAATTAAAAATATAAAAGACAACTTTATAGCAGATGTACAATAGACCAAGGCCTAATAACATTGCAGCTATGTTGAGGTTATTTAGTAACACTGGTCAAAGCTAAAGGTCTGCATAAAAACATAGCAACTAGTCACGGTTTATAGTTCAAGATGGAAATGGAAGATATTTAGCTAAATAATTGACATTCTAGCATGGTTGCATCTTTAATTTGGGGTAGTAAACACTCAAAGTTAACCCAGTTAGGTCCCATTTATATCATGTTTTGTGCCTCTGATGCCAGTATTCATTTCACAAGGCATTAAAGGAAAGGTGCTGAGAAGCTCAAGCGCCCTCTATTGGATATAACAAATTCTCAATTTGCTTCTGACTCACTGAATCTTTAAGATTAGCCAAGCCAGTATCACCCATCTGCATACAGCAGCTGTTTCGGGGTTTTGCCCCTCATCAGTGCAGAGTAGAGTGTACTGGCTGCCTGGGTGGGGGCAATGAGTGGCTCAGAAAGGGGAATATCTCTCCTTGGGGAGAGCACCATATAGGCGTGTGGAGTTTTGAGATTGCCTTTTTGTCCTCCACTAAGCATCTGCATATCACAAGGCAATATGGGAAATGAGCTATATGGTGCTCTCCCCAAGGAGAGATATTCCCCTTTCTGAGCCAGTCATTGCCTTCCACTCAGCCAAGACAGTATCGCTTTGCTCTACACTGATGAGGGGCAAAACCCCCAAACAGCTGTCTGTAGATGGGTGATACTGGCTTGGTTAATATTCCTTTTGCTTCTTAAAGATTCATTGAGTCAGAAGCAAATTGAGGATTTGTTACATCCAATATTGGGCGCTTGAGCCAGAATTCATTGGGATACTATGAAAGCCATATGAAAGAATAGGGCAAAAAGAGTCAGTTCTTGGCTACATTTGCTCTATTTCACAATCGTAAATGTTTTATGTGCCAGACACAACAAGTGTGTTAGAGTGTGGGGAGAAATTAACTTGTTCAATGCCTTGAACCCTAAGAGAAGATAAATCCCTCAAATAACCTTCAATGCATAAATATTTCTAAAAGATAAAGTGTTCCAGTGTTCAGATCTCGTACGTTTAGGTCTTAGGCAAGCTTATGGTTTACTATGAGCCGGCTTTAGAGAATGGGGTGATGTCTGCACATGCACAACTCTCCACTGTTCATTTCTATGGAAGATTGAAGACAGTCAAGGCTGAGTGGGCTCAGGTATATTATCATATACATTAAGGGGAGAGAACTGTGCAAGCATTGTCATCATCCCTTTCCCTGAGGCAGGCTCATTTTGAGCTATGAGCTTGCCTCGGACCTAGACTTTCAAGAGAGGACAACCCCTTGGAGTTTTTTCATGATTTATAAAATTTAGCCCTCAGAATTGTATATTGCATTTATACTCAAAGGGGTTTTCTCACCACAATGATTAATTTTTACATTTTGTTAAAGATAAATGAAGACTATTACTACATACATTCTTTTGTTTGTCGTCAGGAGATAAAGAAGATTTTCTCTACTCTAAGAGCACACAAGTTTCTCTGGTTACACATCTCCCCACCTATCCCTGCTCTCTTACCTCTCACTGCTATAATCTGCAGTTACTCTGACAATGGGGAGTCACTCCCTGCAGAGTCTTATCTCTAGCAATAGACTATGTTTGTTTAAATAAGTGAGAAGCTTTCACTCTTTAGAGCTCTGTAGTCTTATAATCGCCTGTAGTCATGTCAGTGTAACAGGAATAGCTAGGAACAGCAAATATGATGTGTCAATGACTGCTATAGACACATATACAGCCTGAACAGGAAGTGTGAGTCTAAAGCTGACAGTAGCTCTGTGAAACTCCATGTTGAAAACTCTTCATTAACCACTTTCTGACCATATCACCTAAATACATGTCAGTCGGCAAACCTGCTGCTTATTTATCGTTCTGCTTCTCTCATTAAATAGGTGTTCAGATCGTAGATTTTGATGACATATTCATAAGAGATGTCATTGAAGTAAAATAGGTGAGGATCCCCCCTCTTGTGACCCACACCTACCTCGGGAATGGGCCACCAAGAGTCTTGGTTCAGGATGGAGAACCAGTTGCGCTTGCACATGACTCTCCATTCTTTTCTTTGGGAGTTTTGAGTATAGCCCAACACAGTGCTCCCCTATACTTAGAGCTCCCACAGACCAGAATGGAGAGTCATACGCAAGGCACTCCATTCTGAGCTGGCACTTTTATGGACCCGCACCTATCAGACTTAGATCCTATTTATATGCCATCAAAGTATATGGTTGGAACATCCCTTTAATCTTGAGGGATGACCTTCTAGATCTGCTACATCCTCTGGATTTACTTCTCAATGCCTTCATCTCCATTTTAAGACAATCATGATATGTATAAGGAATATTTCAGTGACAACTTTTCAGCGACTGCACTGCGATCTATAACTTCTTCCTTCTTGTTGCCCTGTCAGATTGTGAGGTGGGAGAGAGCAGATACAGGCAGAGTGACCAATATGGGTGCAAAGCACTTTACAACTTCAACCTTTTCTTTCTTAAAATAAAATAAAAGAGTGAATCCTTTTATTTTTCCATTTCGGTTACGTTGTTAAATGTGCTGCTTTTCTGGAACAATTTCCACAAAATCATGTCAAAACACGCAGCAGTTATAAAAATTACGGCAAAAATGCCACAGCAATTTCAGAGCAATTTGGTGTACTAGCAGTGTTACATTGTCAGGATCTTGTACAGTTTGCAAAAGCACTACAAATACAGCACGTTAATATTTTAGGTAAGTCAATTATTTTATCAATTTAATAGAATAGTATTTATCAATAAGGTTTTGGGGTCTAAAGTCATCTCCTGCTAGAACTCTGGGACCCTGAAATATTAGGTGTAGATTCTGTCAGAGCTTGGGCCCTCCGGAGGATTCTCTGCTACTCTGGGGGGCCAGTCTGCTCCTGAGTATGAGCATGTAGGAAGCACATGGGCACACCTTCTGATAAGGAGACTGAGGCTGTGAGGGGGGGAACTCTAGAGTCTTAGGGCAACATGTATGATTTTTGGCACCCAGGCACCATTTTTTGTTGCGCGCATTAGTAGCTTAGAATGCGCCTGAATCTATGAACCTGTTCTACTGCGGGTCATAGATTTAGCACTTTCTAGCTACTAAGCGACACTTCTGGCTCAGGTAAACCACTTTTAAAGTCTTTTACCTGTTCCAGCAGTAATGCGCCTGGATTTGCCGTACTGAAGTCATAAATGTGGAGAATACTACGGATGTAGTGTGACACGCCTCCAGAACGCCCTCCATCTCAGGCACATTACAAGGTACCGCTTGTAAGGTAATGCTTTGTAATGCACCTAATATTGGTGTGTGCCTCATTATAAATATAGCAAACAGGGCCAGTTTTCGGACTGAAAAGATGCCAGACTTCTGACGCAGCCCCGTTCATACATGTCCCCCTTCAAGTTCATTTATACAGGTCAGGTCCATAGATTCCCCACATTATAAAAGTATACATGCAAAAATCCATACCAATTGGAACCCCGTGTGACCCATCCCATATGAATGTACTTTAGGGATTGCGTAATGCTTTCAAAAGGTAGTGCGCCTCAAATGGGCCAGGTTGTTGAAACCTATGTCTAGGGATTATACCACTTTCCTGTCTATTGTGGTGGTTCACACAACAGCAAGCTTCTCCAACACCAAAGCAAAATGAACTACTGGTTTACCTTTGTATGCTTTATTTTTTTATGTGTATTGGTATCTTGCGAATACACTACTTTCTGCACGGTCCTTGGCTTTGCACCTGTTTGCTGCTGTCTCGCTCCATGCTGTTTTCCTTGCGGGCATGACTGTGTCTTCTGTGTTACATTTGCACCTGCACCTGTGGTTCTGTCTCCATGCAGGTCGGTCCCTGCTGTGTCCGATGTTTCTGAGTACTCACCTAGCTGTGTTCCTCTCCGTGTCTGTACAAACTCCCTAGCGGCCGCTGCTGCGGCTGCCATCTGCTCTGGATTTAAAAGGACAGTGTACCAATTACTTGTCCAATGACCTACGATTTTCTGGAATAAAATGAACTTCCTGCCTCTGCTCCAGTGTCAGTTCATTAATGTCCATCTGAGCTCCTGACCACTGCTGGTTTCTTTTGTTCCTATTTCTGTGTTAATTCCTGTTACCTGCTTCTACCCCTGCTGTTCATGCTGTTGTATCAGTTAACTCCTGCTGTTAGTGCCATTGCCAACCCCTTTTATTTCCCGCTGTTATTTGCCTTCTAAATCAAAAAAGGGAAATTAAAACCAAAAAACCGGGAAGGGGGTGTTTTTAATCCAAAAACGTTTCCCAAACTAGGAAAAAATTTTAAAAAGGTTTTAGTTTAGGAATTTTTTGGAATAATAATATTTGGTGGTGTTTATTTTAATAAATATAAGAAAAGGGGGGTTTTGGGATTTAAAATGGGGATTTGATTTGCCCTTCAAAAACTTTGAAAAACCCTTTTAAGTTTTCTTTAATTAGGGGGCCAAAATTTTCCCATTATTTAAAGTTAGAACCCCATGCCAAAAAACCATAAATTGGCCCGGGTGGCCCCACCCTTAAAATTTTTTGGGGCCCGAATGTTTCAAAAGGTAGGGGAAAAGGGGCCCGGGTTTGGGGAAAACCCAGCCCGGGGAAATTTTTTTTAAAAAGGGTTGGTTCACAAAAAACCTTTAAACCCAAAGCAAAATTAAATTTGGTTTTTTTTTTTTTTTTTTAAATTGTATTGGTTATTCAAGAAAACCTTTTTTCAGGCCCTTGCGCACTTGTTTGCCTGCTTTCTCCTCCAGGCTGGTTTTCCTTCGGCAGGGGAACCTGGTAGTCTTTTGTGTTAAAAAACATTTGGGAAAAGGCAATTTTGCTTTTTTGTTTTAAATAAGGGTTGGCCCCTGTGTTTCAAGTTTTGAGTATTCCCCTTTTTTGGGGTTGTTTTGTGTTGGGGTAAAAACCCCTTTTTTGGGGGTCTCGGGAAGTTGGTTTTAAAACATTTTTCCAATTTAATTTGGGGAAGAAAAAATTTTTCTGGAAAAAATAACCCCGTTGCTCCTGTCGGGGTTTATTTTTTTCCATACTTTGCTCAACCTGCTGGGTTTTTTTTTTAAATTTTTTTAAATTTGGGGGGAAAGTTCAAAGTTTATGGGGGGAAAAATTATTTAATCACGTTTAAGGGGAATTCCAGTTTTTTCCTGGTTTTTGGATTTTTTAAAAAGGGAGGCTTGTCCTTCCCAGGGGGCCGGGTTTTTTCCCGGGGGAAGGCCGAAGGGGTTTCCTAGTTTTCCAACCTGCAATTTGATTCCCCGGGCTAGGGTTTTGTGGGTTGCATTTGTGTGTAAAACCCGATTTTTTTATCGGGGGGATTTAAATTTCGGTTTTTATTTTGGGTTAAAAAATCGTTCTTCCCTTTTGGGAAAACTAAAACTTTTTTGGGTGGAAAAAATTTTCCCATAAAACCCCCTCCAGGAAAAGGATATTAGCAAGGGTTTTCCCAGGGGATGTGTTAAATGAGTAACAATTTTTTTTTTTAAATTTTGGGGGGAAAGGAAGCAGGGGGATTTAATTAAAGTGTAAAAATAATTTTTAAAGTTGTAAATTTTTTTAAATGGGACATTTTCTGGTTTTTTTGAGGAGAAATTTGGGTTTATTCCCAAAAATTTCTGGGGGTTTTGGTCCCGAAGTCTCAAGGTTTTCATATCTACGGGGCATGATCAGACCGGGTTTTTGACCCGGGATGTCAAGGAGAAAATTTTGTGTTAGAAAAAATTTTATAAAATTATAAAAATCTTTTACGGGAATGGCCCTTTTTTAGGAGGGGAAAAAAAAGGTGAAAGTCTCTTTCTGTGGTATGCAAAAAGCAGAAAAACTTAAGCTTTTCCCTTTAGTAAAAAAAGAGTAAAGATAAAGGTGTAATTTTCCTCTCGTCTAAGCGGTCTATGTCTTTTTTTTTAAACCACTAATTTTGAAATCACCACATACAATAAGTCCGCCTTTTCTAAGTTTTTAGCTGTGGAAGATGACTTTTGGGAAAAAAAAAGGAAAATTTTTTTTTTGTTTAGGGAGTATAGTGAAAACAAGAGTGTGGGGTTTGAATTAATTTCGCAAACCCCAATAAATGAAATCGACCTTCGGGATTTTTAAATTTTTGGTGAAAAATTAAAATTTTAGATTGAATTTCCGACTAAAATTGCGACCCCCCGCTTTCTTTTTAGAGGCGTGTGAGTGGAAAAAGGGGGGAAAAATTTAGCTTTTTTCAATCTATGTCCCAATCAGGGATAAAAAAATGGGGCCCTCCTGTAAAAAAAATTTTAAATCAGCTTTGGGATTTATTTACTCTCTAAAACAGAAAAGGGAGCCCCTTAAAGGGGGGGATTTTAAAACCCTTTTCACATTGTAGGTCCAAAATTTTAAAACGACATAAAATGAGTTATAAAAAAAATAGGGGGGGCCCGCAAACATTATAAAAGGAAACCCTGAAAACGCTCAAGAATGCCAAAAAATTTTTTTGGAAGCAGTGAGAACAAAATCCACAAAAACTATAGAAATTTTCAAAAAAAAAATTTTGGGGAAATTTAAAAAAAAACATCACCCTTTTAAAAATTTTTTTTCCTTCAGGAGGAACACAAAAGAGCAAGGTTTCCCCCTTTAAAACAAAATCGGGAAAAAAACCCCCATCCTCTCCCATTTTCTTATTCGAGTTGGGAAAATTAAGCTTTAAAGGTTTACTGAAAAAGGGGCCCATTCTGCGGGTTTTAAAAACAATTTTCTGGATGTTTTTATCGGGACCACAGAGGTGTGATCATCTCGGGGACGTGAGGGTTTTTTTGGGGCTGGGCTGGAGCCCAATGGAGCAAGCAGGTTCCAGCTTTTTAAAAAGTAAAAAACTTTTTCCCGGCGATTTGCAGGTTTATTGAGTGCCTTTTCTAGAGATTAAAATTTTTTGACCGGAAATCCCCCATCCTATAAAAAATCTCCTTGTAACGAAAAAATTTTGTAAAAGGGTTGGAAACGGGTTTTCTGCCTTCCTTATCGTACTGCAGACGGGTTTCGGGAAAAAATTTGGAAAAAGCTTGAAAGAAATTTGGTAGGGACTCCCACTTTTGCGGAGCGCAGGGAAAGGAAGTTTTTTCCCTTTTTTATTATAAAAGGGGATGCGGCTATTGTGCCCCCCTTGGGACTTGATGGGAAAATTTTCCCGGTTTGGGGGTTTCTGGGGATCTGCCCAATATGAAAATTTTGTTTTAGTGCTTTTGGGGAAGGGGGGAATTTCCATGGGGTTCTTTTTGGGTAAGCTTTTAATTAAAACAGGCATAACTTTTTTCAGGATTTACCTCGAATTCTCCTTTTTAAACGCCTTGATCTGTTTTCAAGGCCCAAAAGACTTTGTTGGAGAGACTTTTTTTACCCCCTCCTCTAGGGGCACTTTTAACAAAATTTTAAAGCTTTTTTATGGGAGTTTTGCAAATTCTGCCTTTTTAGATTCAAAAATTGGTCTGTTTTTGGTTTTCCCCAGGGGAGAAAAAACCCCCTGTTTTAAGTTGGACATCCATTTGCTTAAAGGGGCAGAGTGGAGTGGGGTGGTGGAAGGAAGAGAAGAGTGCCAAGTATTATTTTGTTTAGGGGTTGCGCTTAAGAGGCTTGCTGTTGATATCTACAGATTCCCCCCCGGAAAGGAAAAAGGAGGCGAGGGTTTGATGGATTTTGTAAAACCTTTTTTTAGTAGTGGTGCTTCTTGGGGCAATGAAGAAGAAAAAAATTCGGAAGTTTGGGGGGGGTTTGTTTTCTCGGGTTTTTTCTTATTTGGCCTCCCATAATGTTTCCTTTTTGGTAATAGGATCTGTGAAAATGTTTCCCCAAAATTTGGTTGTGATATGGGTTTGGGAATGGTATAAAAGTGAAGTCCCGGGTTCCCCCCCCTTTGTTGGATTGTTAGGGGGTTTAAAAATAAGTTTAAAAAGGTACAATCAGGGGGGTGAACAGATTTAAAGCTTGTTCCGTGGCTACGGGGGAAAAGTTTACAGTTGTTTTTAAAGGATTCTCAAAATGTTTTTTGCAGTGGGGGTTTTTGCACTGAGGAATAGAGTTTGCCTGGGATATAAGGAGGTGTTTTGTTGTAGTCATTTTAAGGGTCCTGAAAAATAAAAAGGTAGCACGGAAATAGTTTAAGGTATGCCCAAACACAGTTAAAGTATAGTGACAGGTTTTGAAGTAAAAAAAAGCAAATATCCCTCTGAGGAGTGCAAAAATACTCCCTTTGGGCCCCAAATGAAAAGGGAAAACAACTTAGTAATACAGGAAACCCCGCGACAAAGGGTTCTTTAAAAAGGGTTTAAAAAGCAGACAGTGGGCCGAATTCAACCTCAGTTTATGGAGGGCTTATTAAGAGGGTTGATAAATTCGGCAAAGGGGGATAATAGGGATGCTAGAGAGTTTAAGAGTTTTAAAAGGGAACCAAAATGTGGTTTTTTTGCAATATAGTAACAGTAAAGGGTTTTAAACTGTGAGAGCTGGCACTTTTTTTATATAGAAAACAGTCTCCGGAGCCTGACCAAGACTGTCAGGGCTGTTTTGCACTGGGGCCCTCTGCACTGCAGTTATGACTGTTGTGAGGGGCCTCTGATGTTTTCGGGGCCTGGTTTTGTCAGGGAAACAGGGGGGATAGATGAGCTGGGTTTAAACAGATTGTGTATGCACCAAAATTATTTTCCAGCCTGTGATTGATCCCCCTTTCAGGGTCCCGATAAAAACCAAATTATTGCAGGCAGCAGAGTAAGAGGGTGAATTTTCCCCATAAAGGGGTTTAACCCAAAAACACTGACTGGGCCGTAATGGGGTGACCCCGGATTTGGGGGAGACTCAAAACCAAAACCGTGGAGAAGGTAAGGGGCCACTGGGAAAAATCCCCAAAACAGAGTTTCCCCTTTTTCTGCTGTTGCTCTTGCTTTCCTTATGGGCTTTTCATTGAGGCAGAGGAGGAAGCTTGAGTAAGCTGGGACAGGCCTCTGATTTAAAAATTGGTTTTTCCTTTGGAGGATTTTGAAAGGTAAAAGGCTCTTTTTTTCCCCAGTTCTTCTTTTCCCCGAATCAGAGAGGGCAGACTGGTGTCCCAAAAAAAACTGGGTATGTGGGTTTTTTTGAGCAGATTTGGAAATGGCTTCAGAGGGGCTCACAGGAGAGGGGTCTAGCTTTCAGTGCCATCCAGGGGCCAAAGCCCCCCAGAGGGGTTTTATTCTTCAGGGGGCCCATAACACACATGGGGGGGATAAAAACCCAAGGACTAAAATTCTACAGGGGGCCAAATTTCCTACAAAGGGCCACTAAACCCCAGGGGGGGGCCCATAACCTACAAGGGGGCAAAATTTTCCTAATAGGGGGGTATAACTAAAGGGGGGTTTCCCATAAAACCCACAGGGGGACCTTTAACCTTCAGCAGGACAAAATGACCTACAGGAGGGGAAAAAACCCCCCTACAGGGGGCCAGAATATCTACCTACAGTGGGCCTGTAAACCAAACCCATGGTGGGTGACAATTACCCCCCTATTTACCTAATGGGGGGGGCCAAAAAAAAGAGGTAGGAATTTAGTAATTAAAATGCTGTTAAAGTGTGGTTTCTAAAAATGTTTGTGCAGGAAAATCCCTTGGAAAGGTCCCCGGAAAAAGGGGAAAAGAAAAGGGAAAAAAAAACCCAATTTTTGAGAACGACCCTTTCCCCCATAAAAAAGTTCCGGAGTCCTGGGTGTCAGGGGGTTTTTTGCGTCTCTGTTTGATCAGTGTGTATTTCTGTCAATGTGATGTGACCTGAGCTGGGGGTTGACCCCTAAGTGTCTTATTTTTGGGGTTTTTTGTAGGTTTTTTACCTGAATGGTGTCTGACCCCTGTGGGGCTATATATGGGGGTGGTTTTAGGGTTTTTCCTGACTAAATGTCTGACCCCCTATGTGGTTCTTTTATATGGTGGTTTGGGGGGTTTTTACCTGAGGTGGGTGTTTTTTACCTATGTGGTCCCGGGATATGGGGGTGGGTTTTAGGGTTTTACCTTTTAGCTGGGGTCCTGACCACTGGTTGTGGTCCATATATGGAGGTTTGTAGGTTATACCTGAGTGGGGTCGACCACTGTGTGGTCTTTATATTTGGGTGTTGTTTTGGGTTTTAAAATGAGGCTGGGTTTTCTGACCCTATTGTGGTTCGAATGGTGGGGTTGTTTGGTTATTTCCCGAGCTGGTGTTTTCCAAATTTGTGGTCTCAAATGGCGGTTTTTGGGAGGTTTTTCCTTAAAATTGTGTCTGAAACCCCTGGTGGTTATTTATGGGGGGTGTTGTAGGTTTTTTATTCAGCCCAGTGTCCTTTACAACTGTGTGGTCTTTTTTGGTGGTTTTTGTAGGTTTTACCTGAAACTAGTGTCGGGCCACTATGTTGGGTTTTATATGGTAGTTTTTGTAGTTTTATACCCCGGCTGGGGTTTTACCCCTGTTTTGGGGCTATATATGGGGTGTTGGAGGTTATACCTTAAACTGGTGTCTGACCACGTGGGGGGCTATATATGGTGGTTTGTAGGTTTTTACCGGGGCTAGTGTTGGGCAACTATGTGGCTGTATATGGTATTTTTGTAGGGGTTTTATGAGTGGTGTTGACCACTGTTTTGGGTTTTATATATTTGAAAGGGGTTGTTTGGGTTTTTCCTGAGTGGGGTCTGACCCCTGGGGTGGTCTAATATAGAGGTGTTGTAGGTTTTTAACGGGGGTGGTGTCTGCCTCTATGTGGTCTCTATATGGGAGTGTTGTAGGTTTATAAAATGAGCTTGGGGGTCTGACCTTTGTGGGCTCTTTTTGGTGGGGTTGTAGGTTAAAAACCGGGGCTGGTGTCTGACCCCTTTTGGCTCTAATTTTGGGAGGGGTTGTAGGGTTATACCCTGAGTGGGGTCTGACCCAATATTGGTCTCTATTAAAGGCAGTGTTGGTAGGTTTTACCCGAGCTGGGTCTGACCTATAAGTGGTTCTAATGTGATAATTTTAAGGGTTTTAAAACCCGATTCGATGTCTAAACCCCTTTGTTGGGCTCGTATTGCAGTGTTGTAGGTGATAAGGGGTTTTGGGGTTTTCAATAATGTATATAAATTTTTTTTATGTTTAGTGGGTTTGTTTTTTTGGGGGGCCCCGTGCACAGCTCTTTCCAAGGGGCCCATAATTTCTGTTAAGACGGCCCTGGTTGTACCAGTCCTTAACCCCCTAGGGTTCTTACTATCGTTATGCATGTTTGTATTTCCTGTCATCGTGCCCCAAAGGGCTGGTTAAAACCCGCCCTATTTTACACCGCTGTGACCCCTCACCTCTGCCGTATTCTGCATGTCACCGCCACGCTAGTAGCCCCAAAACTTTTCACTAAAGGTGGCCCCGAGGATCCCATATACTCGGCGTTCAACCCTTTCCAAAACCGCTCTTGTAAAATTTATAGATAAAAGGGTTTAACACCAAAATTTTTATTTTCCCTTTTTTTTATTTTTTTAGCCCCAACTTGCCTTTCTTTGTGAAACATAGCAACAGAGACAATGGTGGATCACAGCATACACTAAAATTTCCCTCCGAGATCTTGCAAAAAGAGGTTCAATATCTGAAAAAGGACATGTAAGAAAACCCGGAAACTTTTCCCCTTCCTTTGATTTTTTTTTCTTTTTCGTCCTCCCGTTTTTCTTTAAACCCCTTTCAAAGGTTCCCCGCCTTTTTCCTGTTTTTAACTGACTCCCTGTTTCCCCCCCGACAAAACGGCAGTTAGACCCCTGGGGTCCCCCTTCTCACTCCGGGTTTGAAAGAGTTAAACCCCTCCCCTGTCAAAAAATTTTTTTTGGTTGCAACCCCCCCCCACCCCCCAAAAGAAAAAGCTGTTTCTGTAAAAAGAAACCCCCCACACTTTTTCCCCGTTTAAACATGAAAATCTATTTTCCTTTTTCGGGGGTGTTAAGGATGGAAAATTACAGGGGGGGTCATGTTATGAAATTTCAGTGTGTTTTGTGATTTGCTGGGGAACCTCATGGGGCCACGGGTGCAACTGTATTTTTAATTGGCTTGATTAGTAGGGTACATGCTTTTTGGTCAAAAACTGGCAGTTTGGGGGTTTTTAAGCAGTTTTTTTCTTAGTAAAAAATAATGGTATAAAACCCAAAAACTTAAATGTATTAATTTCAATTAAAAAAATTTGGCAAAAATTTTGGGCCCTGTTTTTGATTTAAAAAAATCCCCAAAACTAACCACAATATCAAAACCCATCAAAGGTTTTTTGCCAAAAACTCTCTCTCTCTCTATCATCACCAGTAGTAGGTCTCTTGTAAAAAAAAATTCTGGAGGCCCCCCAACCCCTGCTTGAACCTTGTTCATTTTCTTTGGCAAAAGTAAAATGACGTTTTTATTGGCTTTTAAAAAGTGTTTTTAAGACTAATTGTGTCTATAGGTTTTAATTTTTTGGGTTTCTTTCAAAATTTCTCTTTTTTTGGGGTTCCCAAACCCAGTTTCGACTGAAAATGAGATTTAGGACACCCCGAACCTTAATCGTTCTGACCCTAACCCTAAATCTAAACCTAATCCGGACTACAACCACAACCCTAGCCCTAAATTGGTTTCAGGTTCAGGGTTTTTTAACTGATCTCCCATTTGGGTGGAGTTGGGACAGAGTTACTACTATATAAACAATATCCACATCTGGTCATTTAGAATCATATATGCTCCAGAGAACTTTACACCTAAGCAATTTTTGCCTATTTTATATTTTGGTACCCAGTGATGAAGCAGTTATTTGTGAAAAAGTGTCTTATCTCTAAGGGTATGTTCGCATGGCACGTTGGATCTGCTTTTGGATCGTTTTTAGATGCTTGGCTGCATTGATCTGTTTTCGGACCCAAACACGCATCTAACAATGTGCAGTGTGATTGCTTTCAATGTAAAACACACATCAGTGTTCAGACGAGTGATTGCTGATGTGTGTTTTACATTGCGTCTTTCTGATGCGTCTTTCGGATCCGTTCAAAGAATTGTCATATCAATTCTTGATCCAAAAGACTCAGCATACACTTTATTTAAAACTATAGCGTGCGATCCTGCTGCAGCCAAACACCTGCATGTTGGATGTGTGTTGGATGCGATTTATGCAGCGCTTTTGGATGCGTTTTCTGGAACCAAAATGAATCCAAAGATGGATCAAACACACCGTGTGAGAATACCCTAATCTGTATTATTTCCTTTCTAATTCTCTCTCATTTACAGTTTTTGGTGAGCAAAATATAAAAAGTTGTCAACAACAATTCCAAAGATGTAAAGACAAAATGGCTGAACCATAGTTAAAAAGAGAATAGAAAATAAAGTGCTTAAAGGGGTTGTCTCAGTACAAGGATTGCTGCTTTTTATGTTAAAGATCTTGCGGAAATAAGTCACTTTGCAATATATGTCCATTAACCAGGTCCTACGTATTCCTCGATATCCCCTCTTGTATGGGCTGCAGCAGCTCCTCCTGTCGTTATAGCTACAGACCTGTCTGATCTCTCCTGATAGGTTGCCAGCACTGGTTGCTCTAGCTACAGACCTGGTGTCCTCAGCAGCTCCTCACTGCAGTCCATTACAAGCCAGTAAAAGCCAGTAAACCGCCCCTGAATTCAAAAATGAAATCAAGAAAATAGGACCTAGGTGAGATGAATCGATGTAGTGAGACAACCCCTTTTAACATAAAATCTAATTAAGGGAACACTGCTTCTATAAAAATACAAGCAACAAATTCCTCCTAAAGAAAAACTAGTGTAAAGAGTGGAGGTGTTGCCACCAGCATTGTCCTAGCCTGCAACTTCCCATCATGGCGCCGTGGATATGATGAAAACTCGCTAATGATTCTTAAGTCTGTCTTCTTAAACCAAAAGATTTCATGCTGTTTCTCTGTTGAAATCTTCTTTGTACAATAATTGGATTTGGCATTGATCAGGTTGTTTGCTAATTTCCTTACTTTACTGAAAAAATAATGATCATGTTTGTTGGTAATGAGACTTCCCTAATCCAACATATTTTACTAGCTGCACAGAAATAGACATTTCACTTCTTGCAGTATGCACTAGCTCAAGGCACGGCATAAATACATAATTTATGCAAATCTATTCTGCTATCGAACTGTTATATTTTCCTCAGTAAAAATTAATAAAGGCAACTAAACGCCATTTGAAACTTCTCCAAATGTGTTTATCTAATTAAAACGGCTATTCGGTTTTAATCTCCACACCACAAAAAGGTTGTACTGTAATTCCCATCCCCCCATTCCCTGCAATGCTTCATTTAAAAATGTGAAAAAGAAGCCTGGAGGCAAACTGAAAAAGCTTAATTTTTTCTCTAACTCTATCCCTAACCATAACAGAAATTGTAACCCTAAGCCTTGTCAGGTGGGTAGTGGATCTGCTGAGTCAGCTAAGAGATGGACAATACCTTGCTAGGGAGTGGACTCTAAAGAGTCCCCGGTTTTCACCAGAGCACGCCGTAAAGCAGGATGACTTTGTGGGGAACTCCCAGGTGGCTACCTCTGATGTGGTCGCTCGTGGGGATGGCTGAGTTGCCATTTAGTTACTGAGGGACAGGCTGGGATGTGTTAAGGAGACAGACAGACAGTCAGGACATACAGCGTTCGGGTACAGTTGGAGAACAGGCAGGCGGACAACAGCAGGAAAGTCGAGAAGCAAAGCCAAGAGTCGGAGTCGAGAATCACATAAAGAGATAGCAAACGAACAGAGAAAAACCGAGAAAACACACCAAATAGTGGCAAGGGTTGAAGGGGGAGATGCATTTAAAAATTTCATAGAGCCTGCGCATGCACACTCTCAGGGATGGGTAGGCACGCATTAGCAGCCCAAAGGTCAGGAAAGCTAGGCATGAGTAAGTTAAGGTGAGGTGAGCGAGTACTTACGGTAGCATAGCACAGAGGGTGTCAAGAGGAGATATGTGGGTCAGAGTAGGGACCACGGCGCACATTGTGACAACCCCAAATTGGGGTTAGAGATGTTTAACCCCTTACCGACGCAGCCAGTTTTGATCTCTATGACAAAGCCCCATTTTTAATATGACATTTGTCACTTCATGTGGGAATAACTTTTGGATGCTGTTACGTATCCATGTGAGATGGTTTTCTTGTGACACATTGTGCTTTACGTTAGTAAAACATTTTGGTCCATAGAATCCTTGTTTATTTATGAAAGATATCAAAATGTTGTGAAAATTTGGAAAAAAATTCAAAAACTTCTGTGTGTAAGTCCTCGTTCACACGGCTTATTTTGCCGCGGATTGGCGCCGTACTGCGCGCCGGATTTGCGCTTCAGTACGGCGCCAATCCGTCGGAGTCATTACGGTAATCCACTGCTCTCATAGAGAACAGTGGATTCCGTCGCTCCTCCCCACTCGGCGAATCCGCCGCGGGAGGAGAAAGTGACATGCACATTATTTACGGTGCGTACGCGCCGTAGATAATGCAATGTCTATGGGGCCGGGGAGCGGCGCCCCCGCCGCGCTCCGGCCCCGCCCCCGTCCCGCCACTTATTCACGGCGGATTTGTGAGCACACAAATCCGTCGGGAATAAGCCGTGTGAACACAGCCTAAGACAGTTCTACTCCACATAATAGTTTATAATTTGCATCTTTTTATTTTTTAACAACATTAGGGGATTTAGAAATGTAGTAGCAATTTTTCACATTTTCAAGAAACTTGACAACATTTTTTAGTGACCAGTCCAGTTCTGAAGTGGCTTTGATGGGCCTGTATGTTAGATACCCCCATAAATGACTCCAAACTTCACCCGTCTAGGTGTTCAAAACAGCATTTAGGAAGTTAATTAACCCTCTAGGTGTTTCACAGAAATTAAAGCAAATTGGAGGTGAAATATTAATGTTTCCCTTTTTTTTTGCAGATTTTAAATTTATATCTATTATAAATTGCAACACAGTAGATGATAGCAGGGAAATGTAACTCAATATTAAGTCCCCTGATTCTGTCGGTTTTAGAAATATCCCATATGTGGCCCTAATGCGCTATTTGAGTTAAACACAAGTCTCATAATAGGAGGAGCACCTACCGGATTTTGGGGTGTCATTTTCATTACGATGTTATTTAGGTGCCATTCCAGGTTTGGGGACACCTTAAGGTGCTAAAACTTAATAAACACCCCTAAAAAGACCCAATATTGGATACTGCAACCTATAAGGAATATATTCAGGGGCGCAGTGAGTATATCGACCCCACAGGTGTTTCACAATTTTTTTTAGCGATAGGCTGTGAAAATGAAACAATATGGGCGACATGTCAGTAAAGAGGTGCTTCCACGCCAGTTTTAAGGCACATTAAATGAGTATATAATGCGCCTGAACAAATAAACCTGGTATGTGGTATGCCTTGTATAGCATATTTAATTCTAATTTAGGCATATACCATGTAATTCTAATTTAGGCATATACCAAAAAAAAGGCACATAGCATATCATTGCTAGCATATTTGATGTGCCTATAGTGTCAAATGCGCCTAGTTTTGGTGTGCGACAGTTCGTTTATATGGAGAATACGGCATCAACAGTTTTTTGGTGCAAATGCACAAAACAAAATGGTGCAGCCCTAACGGGACATGTTTTCCAATATGATCTGCCGTGTTAGCTGAAAATGTTTCATTTTCACAAAGAATCCTGGAAAAAATTACCCCAAAATGTATTATGCAATTTATTCCAAGGACAGCAATACTGAATATGTGTGTGTAATCTGCTGGTTGAGTGCATGGCAGGACGTACAAGGAAGGGAGCGTTATTTGGCATTTGGAACTCAGACTTTGCTGGGTACAATGTTGCATTTGCAAAGTTCCTGAAGTACCAGAACAAGTGAAATCTTTCAGAAGTCACCCCGTTTTGGATTCAACAAACCCTAGGCAATTCATCTAGGGGTGTACTGTGCAGTTTGGGCACACAGGGGTTTCACAGATTTTAACAGCATTAATGACAGGATAACTTTATTATGCAAATAGTAGTAGAAAACCACGGCACACCAATTCTGGTATTATAAAAAATAATGGAGTATTTTATTTTTCACAACATAGTCAGATGCTGCTTACAAGGAACATTCTGTATAAAGGTTACAGTGATACAATAGATGCCATAACATTAGACGTTTCGGCCGTAGCTTTTGTCACAAAAGACGTCTAAATAGATATGAGGCATAAAGTAGATCAGATAATGATGAATGTATCAGGATGAGAGCAAGATTAGCGCTGGTAAGGGGCAGCACAAACGTATGAGGTAAGGCTGCTATTACAAGTATAGGCAGTGAGCAGCAGGAGGAAGGCATTTATGGATTACCAGCAGCCATGGTCATGGTAAAAGTTGAGGAAAGAGCTAATGTTTTCCTTGGTGCCATTTTGGGGTTCATATGATGTTTTCATCGCTTTTTATCAAGCTTTTTAAGCACCAGGATGAACAAAATACAGCAATCCTGGTAGTGTTTTTTATTTTTATTTTTACAGCGGTATAAATGACATGTTAACATTACTCAGCAGGTCAATATGATTACAGCGATACCCAATTTGTATTTTTTTATGTTTTACTTCATTTACAAAATAAAAAAACTCTTATTTAAAAAGAAACATGTTTTTACATCTTCTTCCCCCACATCAGGTGGTATGGTCGTTATATAGATGACCTGCTCCTGGTGGGGGGGGAGAGGGATGAGGCAATATGATGAGGTAAATATGTCAATATGAATGATATGAACTTGAAATTCACGTCAGAGTGGCATCCCTCTTCAGTCAATTTTCTGGACGTCACATTAATGGGTAATACGGATGGTTTTGTACAAATTTCACCATATAGGAAAAGTATGGCTCGGAATACGACTCTACATGCTACTTCCTGCCATCCACAGCATGTAGTTATGAACATCCCTGTGGGGGAATTGACTAGAATTAAAAGGCATTGCACCACTAGTCACCAATATGACATTAGCAGGAGAGATGTGCTTACGAGATTGAGTGCTCGTGGATACCCCCAGTGGTCTTTGAATTGAACCACTAGTAAAGTGGCGGCGATACCAAGAGAGCATCTTTTGAAAAATCGTAAATTCAGGGATAACTGGAGCTACTTACGTGACAACTAGATAGTTTTTTTCAACTATTTATAGCCCTCAGTTTAAAAATATTACTTCCACCCATTAAAAAACATCTTTCTTTTGGAGTCGGGAGTCGTATTAAAGATGTAGTATCAGGGGTTAAAATGTGCTTTGTTTCAAAAAAGGTATTGTTGGGCTTAAATTTTCGCCTTTTTTGTTCCTGTCGGGATGGGGCATGGGGGAAAAATTGGGTTTGTAAAACTAAGGGCTCTCATAGGTAGGGCCCAAATCGCTGTTTTGCGTGTAGTTTTTTTAGAGGAAACCCCAAGGAGTTTAAAATTAGGGTTTTAATAAAAAGGGTTTTAGGGACATTTTTTTCCCTTACTTTAAAATTCCCAACAGAGTTTATGTTATTTATTTTGGGTTAATGAAAATTCATGTTTTTAAAATTTTGTTTTTGAGGGTTTTTTTTTCCGAAAAAAAGTTGAATGGGCCCGGGGTTTTTTGTTAAACGGATTTTTTTAAATTCAGGGCCGTTTAATTTAGGTTAAAATCTGGCAAAATCTATTAATTTTCGCCATTTTCAGCGCTTCCTGTCATTTTGGCAGCAGAAAATAGCTTACGGGGAAGGGGGCAGGGTGAGCTGGGTGGTGCGAGTCATAAAGGGGATGTGTAGGGTTGCGATTGGGGAAAAAAATCACATGACCTCGTTTTTAATAAAACACCCCTTCCCTGTTCATGATCGTGTTTTGTCTGTGTATCTTTAAAGTGCAGGACTTGTCTGGGTCTTTTAAAAAGCCTCAGCGAAATTTTTTCTATTTGTTCACACAGAAAAAATATGTTTTTGCTGGGGGACATTAACTTGGGGTGGTTAAAGGGGATTTGCAGATTTTAGTTACTTAGGGAGAAGTTTAAAGGGCATTTTAGGGGGTTGTACAGCGCGGGGAGGTGTGGGTGTGTCGGGGGTGTGGGCAAACACAGCGACAGGGGTCTTTTTAAAAGGGGAGGGGGATATTTGTTGGCCCCGGAAATGTGTTTGAGTTTTGATCCCGCATTGCAAAGGGTTTTTTTAAATTAAAACTTTTTGGGGGTTTTTTTGGGGAAAATAACTTGATTTGGGGTTGTGCGCCTGCACTTAAAATTTTAATTCCCCGCAATTTTGTAGGGCCCCCGAGGTTTATTTTTTGGTGGAAAATCCAATTTTATTAAAAGTTTAATTTTAGATAGGTGTTTTTTTTAATTTGGCGCAGGCCGCTTGGTTTTACATTTTTAAAATTTTAAAAAGAATTTTGTAGTACCGCAGGGGTAATTTTGGGTAGGTGCAAAAAATACCTTTTTTTTAAACCCCTTAATTTTTAGATAGGTGTTTTTTTCACTTTGGGGGAGGCCAGTTGGTTCTATTGTTTTTAAAATTTTAATTCCCGCAATTTTGTAGTCACCCCGGGGTATTTGATAGGTGCAAAAAAAAACCCTTTTTTATTTTTTTCTAACATTTCGATAGGTGCTTTTTTTCCCTTTGGGGAAAGGCCGGGTTGGTTTCCCTATTGTTAAAATTTTAAACCCCGCAATTTTGTATTTTGCAAGGTTTTATTTAATAGGTGCAAAAAATACTTTTATTATAGTGTACAAATTTTGATGGTGTTTTTTTTACTTTTCCCCGGCCCGCTTGGTTTTAAAAATTTTTAAAAAATTTGAATACAGCAATTTTGTATAACGCAGGTGATTTGATAGGGCAAAAAAACCCTTTTTTTATCCGTTTAATTTCCGATGGTGTTTTTTTCACGTTGGGCAGGTCCGTTGGTTTATATTGTTAAATTTTTTACCGAAATTTTTTAATCACCGCGGTTATTTTTATAGGTGCAAAAATACCCTTTTTTTCCCTATACATTTCGAAAGGGGTTTTTTTTCCCCTTTTGGGGCAGGCCGTTGGGGGATATTGTTAAAATTTTTTACAGCAATTTTTTTTGTCCCGCAGGTTTTATTTGATAGGTGCAAAAAAAACCTTTTTTTAAAACTTTTACATTAAGAAAAGGTGTTTTTTTCACTTTTTTGGGGAGGCCCCGCTTTGGGTTTATGTTGGTTTAAAATTTTAATCCCGGGGAATTTTTTTAGGTTTACCCCAGGTGTATTTGATATGTACAAAAAATACCTTTTATTATCCGGAAAAGTTTTTTAAAAAAAATGTATTGCATTGGTGCGGCCCCAGTTTTTTTTAAAAAAGCCACGGTTTTACGACAATTTTCTAGCAACTGTTTAAAATTTTTTTATTTCTGCTAAAAAACAATTTCAACGTGTAACTTTGAATTTGTTTTTTTGGGGGTTTGTGAATTTTCAGTTTTGGCCGATAGCGCACTTGTTTTATTTTTTTGTTGAAAACTATAAAATTTCCCAGTCCTACTGGGCATTTGTTTAAATCCCTTTGGGGGAAGGAGGAACCCCTGTTGAGTTTGTCTTACGGTTCTTCCACCCGGGGCCCCAATTCAAGGTAATTGCAAAGGAAAAATTTACTTTTTAAAACCTAGTTGGCTGTGGAAATTTTGGGGATTTAAGAATGCCCGTGTTTGCATCTTTTAAAAAGAGGGCTGTTTAAAAAAATTTCCCCTACTTTCTTTTAAAATTTTTTTCCCTTTTGAACATTTGGGGCGAAATGCAGGTGGTAAACGAAACACAGAGGGTGTAGGAGGGGGGGTACCCATTTTTAAAAGTGCTCCTTTCAGTGCTGGCAACAAAAACGCAAGCCCCCCCCCAATGTCGGTTTCAGGACGTAGGCCTGTATCGTGGGTCAGGGGGCCCCCGTGAATTCAGTAAAAGGGAACAGCGTCGCCCAAAATTTTTTTAGTGGGGTTTAAAGCAACCGCATTTCCGCCGTTTTTACCTCCCTTTTCCTTTTTGTCACGGCCCAAATTTTCGTCTCGCATCATCAGCATTCCCTTCCACATGGGAAAGGGGAAAGGGAGGCCCCAAAAGTCAATCGTGTACCCCCATGTGGATAATTTTCCCTTTTCGAAAACCTTTTGGGTGACCAAAAAAGGGGTTGGGGGCAAAGGCTGTTAAAAGATCAAGAGGCCAAAGAGGTTGATTTTCTCTGTCTGTACGCCAAGTTAAAGATGCCATCAGAGGAGGAGAAAGGGGAACGGTCCCAAAAGGAAAAATCCCGGGCGGTCCGCCAAAAAGCCCTTTCAGTCCTCTTCCCTTTTAGCCCACCGCCTGGATCAGGGAAAGTCAGGGGGACGAAGTCCCCTGTGTTGTGATGATGATTTACGAATTGCGGATTCATTTGGGCTTTTTAGCGAATTTTCTTGCGAGCCCCTTCTTTCCCCGGATGGGAGGAAGACGTGGGGTTTGTGTCCGTATGGGTTCCCCCCTCCCCAAAAGGGAGAGGGCCCGGGCGCAGAAGTCCCCTGATTTAAATTTCCCCCAGCCACAGTCAGCGGCCACCCGCTCTCGTCAAAAAAAGGGCCAGGACCTCTCAATTTTTGGGGGCCTTTTTTTGAGCAAGCCTTGATTCACCCAGCGATGTTTATGCCGCCTTTTTCCCTAAACGGCCCTAAGTAGAGGCAAGAATCATAGGGTTTAACCCACCAAAATGTTTAGTACTGCGCGGGGAAAGCTGAGTTGAATTTTAGGCAAACACTTGGCCCAAAAAAAGGGCCACACTGATGCCCGGGGGGCCAACCCTTTCACCCTCGGGCTCCGCCTCCTCTTTCCCCCGCCCCACCAAGCGTTTTCAGCTGCCCCTGTTTTCTCAGGGGTTAAAGATCAGGGTTTAGCCCCCCCTTCCGGGCCCCCACCGTCGCCCGAGCCCAAACCCCCGGGCCCCCCAGAGTTCCCCTTCCCACCCTTATCCCTTTTGCCGTTTTACGACCCGATGCCTACAGTGGCCCGTTAGGGCCCCCTTTTTGTCTTCCCCCGGTTTTGGGGGCAGAAGAAAAAAAACTTTAAAAAAACCATCCCGAAACCAAAAGCCCGAATGTTGGATTGCCAGGTTTTTGGGCCCTTTGGGGAAATGTTGCCTTTTCATCTGGTGGGACTACGATGGGTTCCGCACGTCATGGCCCTTGCCTGCCCACAATACCAGATGCCGAGCAGGCATTTCTTTGTCAGAAAAGCCGTCCCTGCCTGGCAGCCACTTCATCTAATATTTCAGCGCGTTTGTCTGCATCTATGGTCTGGAAATGTCCATCTGACCACCAACAACTTGGAATAGTAAGCACGGCCAAGGCCGTATATCTCTGCGTAGCTCCTATGGGTGAGCTGGGATGGATGTCTTTGGTGGTGACGGTGCTCTCAAGGCTCGGCGTACGCTCTTCAAATACCACAGGAATGGTGCTCTGGGTTCTTTCCCCCAAGGTCCTATGGGGGCATCACGGCCCAGAGAAATTAAACTCTGTCTTGGAGACCGTCACACACAGGTCCAGTGAGCTGTGGACGGTTTCCGCAAACGAGGAACGAGCGCTGGATGGGTGACAAGAACCCTTGTGCGGGCAAGAGTGGTGTGCAATAACGGTCAAAATCTGCTGGCCGCCCTTATGATTGGGTAGGACTGATGCACATCCTTGCCTGGCACTACGTCATGAACCTTGTCGTCCAGAAATTTCTAATGCGCTACCCGGGTTCTGGACTGCCTGCTGAGGAAGGCTCGAGTGTCTGAGTTCGCACTTCCGCACGTTAGCCACCCTGCTTCGTCCCGCATGGCAGCGTTGCCAGCGTCTAGCTCGGCATCCCGTCAACCGTCTCATTGTTGACGATGGCAAACACTCGCTGGAATTCCACCTCCACATCTCCAGTACGAAGTGACAATGGCATGGACAAGCAAGCAGTGCGGGACCTTCGAGGGTGTTGAGGCCATGAGAGTGGAGCAGGTGAAAGAGCTCGGCACATCCTTGCCAGTTTTGAAGAAGCCTCCAAAATAGTCAGTGCGGACCAATGCCATTGTCAGCAGGTCATTGTGGTGATCTTAGTTCTGGACGATATGTTGGACACTCTTGATACTTTCAGGTCCCGCCACTGACGGAGGTAGGAGAGGACCACAGATGCGGACAGGAGCCTTTCTCTCCGTCGAATCCACCAGGCCAACAGTTTCACAATTTTATCGGTCTTCCAATTAGGCAGTGGTTCGGGGTCAGGGGCTAGTGCAAGGCGGCGGCCTCAGCTCTCAGGGTGGCTTCATCGAGGCAAGTCAGGGCTGTGTTGAAGCTGTGCGGAGGAAGGGAGTGGTGAGAGGTATTCCTAGACACCGACGTTACCGACGTCCCTGACTTGGAATGAGGCTTGGCGCGAATTTGAGGCGGAGGAGGAAGATGGGGGAAGATCAGTTTGCTAGTGCACCTCGACCCAGAAGGCTTTGGGATATTCATAGGCTCCATCTCTACCATGAGGCTTGGTTGCTCCATTTCCTCAACATGTTCCTCGCATTAAGACATCAAAATGAACAACAGTTTACTGAGTGGCAACCCTCCTGGATCCCCGGTACAAAACAAAACACTCTGCACTTTCCTTCACACCCACCCAATAGAGAGTTAAAATGCAGGGAAATGGAGACCTTGATGATTTGATCAACTGGAGACATCTGTTTAGTGTCTGCTTCACGTTCTTCAAGTGTCTCGGTTAGTACTAACGTCAGGGGACGTGACAGCAGTAGAGTGCCAAGTAGACCGAAGCTGGCTGCAGCCAGCTGGCAGCAGAGTGGCAGAAGCCTAATGGGTGATCCTCTGGGCAATCTTTATTTACCACCTCACCAACGCATTATTGCAGGGCACACATACAACACACAGGAGGACCAGTCTTTAGATCATGGTGCACGACTATCTGCGTCTCAACACCGATGTTTTTGTTTGTGTTCCGGGGAACCTAATTCGGACTTATGGGTATCCAAAATGGATGAATGGCGCGAGGGCTCGCTCGCCACGCTATAGAGGTGTTGTCCTGCCCAGCAGCCAGCGAGTAATTTCTGAGCGGACCTCAGCACAGTGGAGGAGTAATTAAGGGACATAAAAGCATCCGGCTTTCCACAGATCAATGTTGAATCGTTTGTCATTCATCAAGATGAATCAGCATGGATCCTCTGATGTGTTGTGGCCCCTTTGACGAGGTCACCAATAGTTGCCGGTCTACTTCAAATTCTCTTCATACATGAAATGGTCCTCTTGAAAGAATGTTTTTTAAAATGTTCATTTCTCTCTGCATATTTTATTCTCAGTTCACAAAAAGATTCATTTTGATGGTTTTGGAAGTGAGGAGACTGTAAAAGACACCAAGTTTATGACAAAAACCGGTTTTCCTTTTACTCACTTTATCTTTAGAATTTTTCGCATTGTCAATGGTTTGAGGTCATGTTGATGTGAGTACAGCTATATAATGGATCTTTGGAACAAGAAATGTGGCTCTTTCTAAGTGGCATTTCTACCATCCAACAATTTTTAATAGTGGCTAGAGTCTTTTTATAATTTTTTGGGGTGAAGGTGCTGTGAGGGATACAGCTATAATCATGGTCCTTTGGAACAGAAAATGTGGCTTCTAGTGGCATTTCTCACTCACATTTTTTTAACAGTGGCTGAGAAGTCATTTTCTATATTTTTTTGGGGAATCGCTGCTTTGATAATACAGCAATACGCGGGCCTATTCTAAATAATTGTGGTGTTTTAACAGACAATTTGTTCTTCAACAATTGTCATAAGAGGCTCATGGGTCATGTTTTGAATTTTTGGGGGCATTTTGTCTGTACTAAAATGCAGCTATACTACAGGTCAACTATGTAAAAAATGTGGTTCTAACAGAATTTGTTCTCTCACATTTGTCGAAAGTGGCTCAAGAGTCATGTTTTGAATTTTTGGGGGCATTTTGCTGTGAAATGCAGCTAGACTACAGGTCCTATTGTTAAAAAATTGTGGTTTCTAATCAGAACATTTGTTATTCACAATTGTCAAAAAGTGTCAAGGGGGGGGTTTGGGGGGTTTGGGTTTTTTATTTGCTGTCAAAAACGGAATAGGTAGGGTACACATATTGCAATAATTGACTTGTTTTTGCTAAGATCTTTAAAATAGTCTAGCAATCCCTGTGAGTGAGGACAAACCCATTTAATATCAATTTAAAAAAAAGCAGAAACAGAAGGGACTTGGGTGGGATTCACATACTATTTTAAAAATGTGTTTTCTAGGAATTTATCTACTAAAAAAACAGGCATGTTAAAAAAATAGTGATACAAATATTCCTCTGAATTGTACAAGGGGTGGTACTGGAAGTCTTTAAAGATGAAGGTTACCCAGGAACAAGATATAGTTAATGTCCAGTTCAACTAATATGTTGGTTAAAAGACTCTTTTTGCTAACACGTTTTAAAATCTGGGGGGTAATGCAGGTTTGGGGCTCCATGCTGTGGCACCAGGACTGGTATAGTCAATGTCCAGTTCCAAATAAAATGCGTGGTTCAAAGACTCCCTTTTCCCAGCACTTTTTAATCTGTGGGTCATGAAAGGTTTATGGTCTTACTGGCGGTACAGGGACATAATATAGTTAATGTCCAGTTCAGACTAAAATGTTGGTTTAAAAGACTCCTTTTTCGGCACTTTTTAAATTGTGGAGTCATACGTTTGGGGTCATTGCTGTGCCAGGGACAAGGTATAGTCAAATGTCCTGTTCAACTAAAATTGGTGGTTCAAAGAATCCTTTTTCCCGGCACTTTTTAATTGATGGGTCGACAGGTTTTATGGTCACTCAGGGCGTAACTAGGAGAGAATACGGGCCCCAAAGCAAATACTTTTGGATGGGCCCCACCCCCTGCCCACCTCCTGACCACGAATCATTTACAAGGACTTGCTGTTAGATAATGGAGATAATAACAACGGGTAAATATTCACCATACATATAACTTCATTTATGCTTCCAAAAAATCCTACTATACCAAGACCAACAATTTCTAAATAAACCTATTACATTGAACCTGATTATACCGCCATATCATGACCACAAAGTGATTGTATAATACCCTACACCTTTACTGAATCAGGTATCACAAAGAGCAATAATACCGCAATTATTGTGACCATATAGCTGGTATATTACTAGTGTACACAGGCTCTGCTGACTTGTATATTACCTCTCCTACAGTTGACCATATAGTGGGTTGATATCAGTTACACAGGTGTTGCAATTTGTTTTACTTACCTTTAGGGCCTCACTGGTGACTCTTGTCTGAGGACGTCGTTCATTTCTTCTTTTTCTTCTCTAATTTAGGTCCAGACCTCCATGATGGACTTGCTTCCATCCACCACTCAGTCCCTGTAGAATTTAAAAACACAAATACATTAGTCTCCTCACGTTTTTTTATATTTTTCCCAAGTGAGTTGCCCCCCTCACCTCATATACATACTCCCCATTTATAATGGCCCCAAATGGTAGGAATTACCCCCTGGTTAATTATGGGGCCCCCCAGTCGGTATGTAAGTACAAAACAAAAAATAACATACAAATATTATAAAATCGGGGGGCCAACGGGAGGTAGCTAGTAGCTTAGCAACACAACGGGAAGGTAGCTGAGGTAGATTGGGGAGTTGTAGAGCTGATTCGGGCCCCGGGCAGTAGATTAGGGTCACTATTGTAGGTAGAATGGGGCGCACCTGTAGCTTTGGCCACCCCCTGTAGGTTGCTTAGGGCATCCTGTAGATTTGTCCACAATATAGGCAGAATAAGGTCCCCTACCCTCCTGTACGATTAGGGCTCACTTGTAGGCAGATAGTCCCCTACCCTGTAGATTAGAGCCCCCTTGCTAGGCAAGAATTGTCCCCCCTGTATATTTAGGGCCTCCCGGTAGGCAGAATAGTCCCCCCTGTAGAGCAGAATAGTTCACTCCCTGTAGATTAGAGCCCCCGTGTAGGCAGAATAGCGTTCCCCCCTGTAAATTACGAGCCCCCTTGTAGGAGATAATTCCCCCCCCCTGTAGATTAGGCCCACTTTGTAGGCAGAATAAGTCCCCCCTGTAGACTTAGGGCCCCCTGTAGGCAGTAAATAGTCCCCCTTAGCAGAATAGCCCCCCTTTTAGTTTAGTGGACCCTACTGTTGGCATAGTTCTGCTTTCCCCCACCTTGAGGGCACTCATGTAGGCATAGGTCTCTCCCCCAAGCATTAGGGCTCCCTATAGGCATAGTTCTCTCCCCCCTCTTTGGGAACCCTGTAGGCTTAGTTCTCCTCACCTTTAGAGCCCCCTGTATAAGTATACGTTCTCACCCCCCCTTGAGGGCCCCCTGTAGGAATAGTTCTCCCCCCCTAAGCATTAGGGCTCACTTTAGGCCATGATCTCCCCCCCCCCTTTAGAGCCCTGGTAAGTATAGTTCCCTCTTCTAGAGCCTCTGTAGGTATAGTTCTCCCCCCCTTTAGGAAGCCCATGTAGGTTAAATTCCTACCCCCCTTTAGAGCCCCTGTAGATATTACTTCTCCACTCCCCTTTAGAGCACCTTGTAAGGTATACTTCTCCCCCCATATAGAGCCCCTGTCTGTATAGGTCCCCCATTAGAGGCCCCTGTAGGTTTAGTGAATCCCCCTTTAGAGCCCCCTGTAGGTATAGTTCACCCCCCCTTTAGAGCCCCATGTTGGTATATCACCACCTTTAGATGCCACCATGTAGGTATAATTCCCCCCCTTTAGAGACCCCTGTAGGTATAGTTCTCCCCCTTTAGAGCCATTGTTGGTTTAGTTCTACCACACTTTTTGAGACCGTGTAGCGTATAGGTCCACACTTTAGAGCCCCCTGTAGGTATACTCCCCCCCCTTTAGAGCCACTTGTAGGTATGTTCTCCCTCCTTAAAAGTCCCCGTAGGTATAGTTCTCCCCCCCCTTTAGAGCCATGTAGGTTTTGTCCCCAACCCTTTAGAGCAACCCATGGAGGTAAGTCCTTCCCCTTTAGAGCCCCCTGTAGGTTTTGTTATCCCCCCCTTAAGAGACACCTGTAGGTATTGTTCTCAACCCTTTAGAGCACCCCTTGTAGGTAAGTTCTCCCCCCTTTAGAGACCACTTGAAGGTAAGTTACGCCCCCCTTAGAGGCCCCTGTAGGTTATAGTTCTCCCCCTTTAGAGCCCCCTGTAGGTTACTTCTCGCCCGCCCCTTTAGAGCCCCCTGTAGGTATAGCCCCAATACACCTTTAGATGCCCATTGTAGGTTTAGTCCCCCCTTTAGCGCCCATGTAGGTATAGTTCCCACCCGCTTAGATGCCCCATGTAGGTCATACTTCTCCCCCCCTTAGAGTCCCCTGTAGGCATAGTTCTCCCCCCCTTTAGAGCCCCCTGTAGGTATTATCTCCCCTCCCCCTGTAGGTATTGTCCCACTCCCCCTTTAGGGCCCCCCGTAGCTCCATTATCTTACCTGGACTCGTGCTCCCCTGAGGTCTCCGTTCTCCTCCCAGCACCAAGACTGCTGCTTTAGGCTTGAGGTGAGGTCAGGAAGCTCGGCAGGCGGCGCGGATGACATCACTTCCGCCACTCCGCCTGCAGTGCTATGTACGGCAGGGGCTGGGAAGCGCACAAGCTCTCGCTGCCCCGCCGTATATCTTAATTGTATGCGCGTCCACGGACATGCTCAAACAATTAAGAGAGGGCCTCTTGTGAAGCATAGGGGGCTGAGCTTCCGGCGGCGGGCCTCCCCCCTTGCCTCACAAGGACACGCCCCGCAGCTATGAACACTGCACGCAGATAAAACTGTTTGTTCACTGCGGCGGGCCAGTAGCGGATTAATCGGGGTAGCAGTGGTGGATAGCCAGCTGCCGCGGGTCCTCCCTAGCACATCCGGGCCCGTAGCATCTGCTACCCTGCTATCCCTCTGTAGTTACGCCCCAGAATGGTATACTACGGCTCAGGACAGGTATAGTCACAATGTACAGTTCAACTAAAATGACGTGGTTAAAAGACTCCTTTTTGCTGCACTTTTTAATCTGTGGGTCAGACAGGTTTAATGGTCATGCTGCAGTACAGGACAGATATATTAATGTCCAGTTCAACGCTAAAATGGTGGTAAAAGACTCCTTTTTGCGGCACTTTTTAAGAATCTGGGGTCATGCAGGTTTTGGGCTCATGTTGTGGCCCAGGGACAGGTATAGTCAATGTCAAGTTCAACTAAATTGGTGGTTCAAAGGACTCCTTTTTCCGACACTTTTTAGATCTGGGGGTCATTGCAGGTTTGGGGCTCTTGCTGCGTTCAAGCGGACAGGGATAATTCAATGTCCAGTTCAAACGTAAAATGTGCTTCAAAAGACTCCTTTTCGAAAGCACTTTTTATCTGTGGGTTCAGACAGGTTTAATGGTCTACTGCGGTACAGAACTGGTATAGTCAATGTCTCAGTTCAACTAAATGGTGGTTCATAAGACTCACTTTTTTTCCGGCACTTTTTAAATCTGGTCGGTCATGCAGGTTTGGGATAATTGCTGTGGCCCAGGACAGGGATAGTACTATGTCCAGTTTCTACTCTAAAATGGTGGTGAATGACTCCTTTTTCCGGCACTTTTTAATCTGGGGTCATGCGGTTTGGGGCTCATGCTGGTTCCAGGACAGGGGATATTCTATGTCCAGTTCAAGTAAAATGATGGTTTCAAATCATACTGCCTTCGCACTTTTTAATTCTGTGGGTCTTGCAGGTTTAAGGGTCATGCTGTGGTCAAGACTAGGGATAATGAATGGTGTGCTTGATTTTCTTTTTTCTGTGGCTTTTTTAACACTAAGTGTGTTGGCCTAAGATGTGCACGTATCCATTTGACATGTTGTGGATGTTTAATTCCAGCTTCTCCCAGCCCTAGTTTGGGTGTAAGATTGAAGGTGTTGTTCCTCTCAATAGACTTTAATGGTCATCGACGATAATCTATTATCGACTATCGGATATCGTCATGATATCGACTATCGACCCGATGACGATAGTCAACGTAATCGCTCATCACTATTCACAATATGTAGGATGTACAAGTACTTCCCTGAAAACCAGAATCAGACATCATCTTTCTGACTTTAGAGCACCTTTAAGAACCGGCGTTTCTATGATGGCCAAACATTTTATGGAGGTCCATAACGGTGATACAAAAAGTTTTTCTTTCATGGGCATAGAGAAGGTCAGGAAACCAGTGAGAGGGGGGAGGGTGGGGGTGATCATTATAAAAAACTCCTCAGTAGGGAGGCATGGTGGATGTTTAAATTAGACACACGATCCCCCCAAGGATTGAATAAAAGACATGATCTCATGTATCAATATTAAGACGATTTTTGTTGCGATTTTCACAATGTTTATGTGTATGACAGTTACATGATAATTTGTTTCATAACTTTTTTTCATGATTGGAATCTTTTAAACTATTTGGAATAATGTTTTGGAATTTTTTACTGAATACTCTGGATGATTGCTGGAAATATCTTCTCGTGTTGTTGACGCTTAACTAGAGGCGGCTTCTACCTCTCCGTGCACTCCAGAGGACTTTCACACTACAGGTGAGCTGACCATATGCATTTTGGATGTTTTTACATCGCCATAGTCTGAGAACCATAACTTTTTTATTTTTCGGTGTACAGAGCTGTGTAGGGGCTTGTTTTTTGCGGGATGAGTTTACATTTTCATTGGTATCATTTTGGGGGGAAAGAGTTTTTGATTGCCTTTAAAACCGGTTTTTGGGAGGCAGGCTTCAGAAAATACTGCAGTGCTGGTAGTATTTTTTATTTTTATTAGCTCTCACCATGCAGTATTATTGACATGTTATTTTTTTCCGTAGGTGGATACGATTATGGCAGTGTCCAATTTATATAACTTTTTTACATTGTTGCACATTAAAAAAAAGAGTGTTTTTATTGTGTAAATAAAATGACAGAGTTTTAGGTTACGTTGTTATGCATGCGACGATACCAAATAAGTATACTTTATACATCTTTGATTTTTTTTGGGACGATTGGCGTATGTAAAGGGAAAAGGGTGGTGTATGTGTTGTAACTTTATCTTTTTTTTTACTTTTTATTATACTGTTATGCATTGTTAACTGTCAATCACTATGCCGGATTGTGCCAAACCTGGAAGCCTTAGTTACTCTACCAGGTTGCTAGGGAAAGCATTGGCACCCTGCGATTGTGCCAACAGAGCTTCCTCTCTGTCTTCTCCTTAGCTGCCGTGGTTGTGATTTATGGTGGCATCTAAAGGGTTAATCGTCCGTGACCAACAGGAAATGTGGTCAGCTGTAATACACTGCTGGTTCCATTCTTCGATCATGCAAGCTCCGCTTGTGAGCCTTAACGATCTCCTGGACTTACCCATACGTCCATTTGGAACCCCTTCCCGCACAAGATGTATGGGTATATCCAAAGTCAGAAAAGGGCTAAAGTGTTCTAGGTAATGACTTACTGATCTGGCGATGCATCACTCTTGTTGCGGCATAACCTTCAGTGCGACATCCTGTCCAATGTCACTTCTTGTTACCAAAACACTGGGACTACGTTCAAGTAACTGTAAGTTATGTTGGACACAACGTTCAACATCACTTCCAGTTACCATAATATTGGACCTATGTTAAAGTAACAGGAAGCGATGTAGGACCAGAAGTTGAACTCTATAAAAAACTTAAGGTTGGGGCTGTGGTTATGGCTGATTTTTTTGAGATTTTGCCACAAATTGATTCAGTCACACCCAAACCGAAATGCTAGGGTTCAGGTTGACTTTGACATTGAGTCCAAGGTTCAAGACTGATGACCAGAGTAATCTAGAAAAGTGGGTGTTCTTGTACCTTAGTAAGCATACAACAACAGAAGCCTCTTTTGAAGGGTAGGCTTATGTGTCATCTGTTTGTCTAGAATCAGACTGCCTGCCCTCCTGGCCAACTTTACAGGGGGAGGAGGGAATCACACAGGCTGTACCTCTATGTAGAGAGAGGAGAGAGAACCTATGGAAACTCTGCAGGGGAGAGGGGAAGTCACACAGTATGTGCCTATATGTAGAGAGTGGAGAGAGAAGCTATAAAAACTCTGCAGAGGAGAGGGGAAGTACATAGTATGTGCCTGTATGTAGAGAGAGGAGAGAGAACCTATGAAAACTCTGCAGGGGGAGGGGGAATCACACAAGCTGTGCCTCTATGTAGAGAGAGGAGAGAGAACATAGGGAAACTCTGCAGAGGGGAGGGAGAACCACACAGGCTGTGCATCTATGTAGAGAGAGGAGAGAGAACCTATAAAAACTCTGCAGAGAAAGGCGGAGTCACATAGGCTGTGCCTCTATGTAGAGAGAGGAGAGAGAACATAGGGAAACTGTAGAGCCAAATAAAAGGCAGCTGGTGCAGGAAGTCAGGGGGTGTGCTTTTGGACCTGCAACCAGAAGCTGTAAACTGCCAAGCTGTGAGGATGTGTAGGCCTGAAGAGGTGTGTTGGTGAGCATATCCCATTACCTTGGGTTTTGTTTTCCTGAAGTAAGGACTTTATGTTATATGGAACCCTTTGTATGCTGAAGCTAAGCTGCATTTTTGTTTGGAACCTGCTATCCATATAATAAACACCTCTGTGTTTGGACTTTAAAACCTTGTGCGTGTGCTTGCCTTTGAGCTGACCCCATCAAACTATATATATATATTGTAAGAGACCAAGGGGTAAAGTGGTTGATGGGAGGTATGTATCACCGAGGTGGCTGGCCTCGGGGATATAAAAAAACCCTTTATTGCTGTCAGCGATGTTATGTTGTGACCATTTGTGATTATGGTAGTTGGGTCGGGTTTTTTATGGAGCGGCCGGAGAGTTTGGGGGGGAAGTTTGCTCCCATACTCCAGCCCAGGGCCCCTTTCCAGGCATATATAAGGCAGCTGACACAGCTCAGGGTGGAACAGTCTGAGCAAAGCTGGAGGCTTCCTGGGAGCTGTGGGGACATCAAGCTGCCAAGGTGTTGCTGTGGAATTTGTGCCACTGACCTGGTGAGGCTCTTCCTTTATGTACAAATTTCTGTTGTTCCTGAGGAAAGGGGCTGTGTCTGAACTGGGTTTTGTCATAAGTAGTGTTTAAACGATTACGTTGACATTTGTCATCGAGTCAATAGTCGATTTGGCAATTATCAATAGATATCCGGATAGTCGATAATAGATTATCGCCGATGGGCCATTAAAGTCAGTGGAGAGGAACAACACCTTCATTATTAACACCCCAAAAAGGGCTGGAAGAAGCTGGAATTAACATCCACAACAGTCAAATGGATACATGCTACATCTTAAGTAACACACTTAGGTATAAAACCCACAGAAAAAAAGTCACACACCATTCACTATCCCTGTCTTGTACCACAGCCTGACCCTTAAACCTGCATCACCCACAAATTAAAAAAGGCCAGAAGGCAGTATGATTTGAACCATCATTTTACTTGAACGGACATTGATATCCCTGTCCTGGAACGCAGCATGAGCCCCAAAAACCTGCATGACCCCAGATTTAAAGTGCCAAAAAAAAGGGGTCTTTGAACCCCCATTTTATTAAATGGAACATTACTATAATTGTCATGTAAACCCCAGTTTTGACCATTAAACCTGTCTGACCCCCAATTAAAAAGTGCCGGAAAAAGGGGTCTTT